>PVKP010015747.1:0-49747 GCA_004027715.1 Plecturocebus donacophilus | reverse complement strand
TTTCCCTACTGCTCTTCTTTTGCTGAATTTCAAGATTGTACGAGATTCTGTGACTTGCTTCCAGGGCAACTGAAAATGGAAAATGTTAAAACAAGTGTACATTTTCCACTTGATCATTTTTCTTTACTTTGCTTCCTTCCTCTGTAAAAGAAACAGTTTTTAACCTTAGATCTTTTCTGCATCTCAAAGACTTTCAGAAAGGTGTGGGGTTAAGAGAAAGAGAAAGTTTTCTTTTGCCAGCCTACGCTAGTATAAACAAAATATTGTACTTTCACTTTCATTTTAGGCACTGCCTCTTTAAGGCAAAAACTAATGAATTTGACAGATCTTGCTCACTCCACTACTTCTATGAGAGGTTGCTTAGCAACCATAGGACATTGGAGAGAGGGCAATGTTAGAGCAGGTTGAGAAAGAAAGAACTATCATTAACTCTGCAGATGTGAGATATGATCCATCCACTATCTCCCTTTCTTTCATGTTACCTGTCGGTCATTTCAAATGGCAGGTCTTACTGCTACCTAGAACTCAAGATTTACAATTTAATCCTTTACCTTCCAAGCCAAGGATCTTACCCAACCAAAGCTCCTGTGAAAAGCATCCTTTCACAGTGTGGAGGCAGTGTTACAGTTAAAAATAACAATGACCTGTTTGAATCATGCCTCCTATCTTTCTCACATTTTTCAAGTGAGAAAAAAATTAACCAAAAAGCAAAATATTTTCAACAGTTTCATTGGCTGATTTTCATTATACACATTTTACTTTGCTATAGGATATTGGACTTGTAAGATGGGCTCATAAGATGGGCTTGACCTTATTTGAAACTGATTTATATGAGGTTTTTTTAGTCCATTTTCATGAGCCCAATTCCTGATTACCTTGAGAGCTTGCTGCCACAGGATTCTTTAATTATTAGTTTATATATTTAATTGTCTATGTGCATAAATCATTCTTACTAACCTTTATTTGACTGATGTATCTTAGCAATTTCAAAAAATTCCACGTTTTAGTCCTGGAAATAGATATTCAACTTTTAAAGACAATTCTAAGATCATAAAGTATGAGAGATCAAATTTACTCCCTGAGATAAATAGTGGCAAATGAGAGCAAATATTTTATTCTGTATTATTATGCGCCAGGCTCAGAGCTAATTGCTTTAATAAAATATGGCATTTATTTCTCATAGCAACCCTATAAAGTAAGTACTATTATTATTAGCCATTTTAAGAAAAAGGAAACCGAAGTTTACTATCTTGTTCAAGATCATAGTAATGTTAGTCATGAAAGCAGTGATTGAGCCTAAGCCCACCTACCCCAGAAGCCAAACTTGGAACCTCAACACCATTCTATCTCTCTAAATGTTAAAGGCTCCACAACTGATTCTTTGAAAAGAATAACAAAAAAAAAGAAAGGAAGGAAGAAGGGAGAGAAAGAAAGAAAAGAAAAAGAAAAAATATTATCACCTAGTATTAGGATCTTAAAAAACAAGAAAATGGTAAAAAAAAAAAAAAAAAAAAAAAAAAAAAAAAAAAAAAAAAATGCCCTCACCTTTCATTAGGTGTCAGAGAAAAAGCATCAGATCACTTCTATGTGATGAAATCCAGGAAATGTAAATATTAAAACATAAAACGGAGATATTTACAATATGGTGAAAGCATTCATATTTTTTAATTCAACAGATCTTAATTCAAATCCAGTCTCTATTCCTGGTTCTGCAGTTAACCTCTAAACCTCTCTTAACCTCTCTAAATTTCAGATGCACAATCTATAAAATAGATATAGCAATACTGGACTTGTTCTGAGAAAGTGAGATTACATACCAAAATTGCCTGTTCACTTCCTATACTTGACAAACAAAAGGCACTTGACAAATATTGGTTAATATTTTTAGAAAAATGAAATAAACATGAGTAAAGAAGGATCCATAAAAATAAATGAGAAGAGTCAATAATCTCTGATGCTATTATGAGAAATCCCACAAGATTGTCCATTATTGATTTCCATGGTTTCCTAATTATTTACACCTATTTAATTTTTCTAAAAGTGATACCTCTTCTTTAAATCCAAAATTTATCTGTAAACACTGTAACACCCCTTCTTAATGACACACGTTCTGTTTGCAACCCACTGTGCTATATTTTGTGTTCAATTCAGATGCAAGCACCACACAGTCCCTTTCATCAAGGATTATAAAAGGAGAAGGAAGGCACACACACAAGTAAATAAGACAAGGCAAACAGAACTGCTTAGCAGAGTTTAGAGAGAAAGTTTTCACTTCTGGCTGTGATGTCAGAAAATAGTTCCTAAAGGGAATAAAATATAAACAAGGTCTCCTCAGTAGGCATTTGTAAGTTGGTGGTGGATTTTTCTTTTCTTCACACAGCAGCCACTTATCCCATCTGCTGCAACAGATTCTTACGATCTCATTTTCACGTGAGGAATTCCCTCTCTAGAGCTCACTCGGCTCTTGTAATTGGGTGTTGCTAATTCCATCTCGTGATACTTGAGAACCCGCAAGATCTGGATGGGTCAACAAGAGTCCATGGCCCTGGCCACAGTGTTTGGTTCAGTGGTGAAAACATAATCCATAACAAGCCAATCAACTTAGTTCTGTCTTTGACTCAACAGGAAAACTTCTTTTCTCTTCTGTAGGATAAATGCCTTTCTATAATATGGCTGTGTTTCTAAATCTAAGCTCTAGTCTCACATTACTATTGTTGATAACATTTAAACATTGAACTCAGCTACACTGGAAGCTGAACCTCCACCTCTGGACTTACCTGTGTATTTTCATTATGTAAATCTTTTTGTAATTTTTTCCTACCTGTTGATTTTGTTTTACTTTTTGTGGGAAACGAAACACAGTTTATATTCCCAACTGATATAGCTTTGAAGAACAACTAAAATGTCAGCAGATGGAGAGGGTGGAAAAGGGCATTCAAATAGGAAAGGCATAGGTGAGGGTGCAGGCTGAGGAACCTGTTCAGGGAGCAGAGAGCTCTACGTCCAGTCACCATCCTGCTGTCCTCCTGCCTGTACCCACTGATCCATTTCCCCTTCCACAGGTGTCACTGAGCTAAATGAAACCCACTGCCTTACAGTTTAGGGTCAGGGACTTTTTTGGCCATCTCTGGGACACAGCATTAAGATTTTCATGTGGTTTCTGTCCTTTCCTTTGCAGCCATCTGGACTCCAGTGAAGAAGAGAATGCATTTAGTGTCACCACATAAAGAAGCAGCTGTAGTCCTATCAAACAACCCCATAAAGTTAACTAGATATGATGAGTTCTTTTTGTTCACATTGATCTGCTAAACCTGAAAAGAATGTTGGAGAATCTTGCTTGGCAGATCTCATCACCCACCCCACAACTCCCACAGAGGGGAGGCATGACACATACTGCTGGAAAGCGTGCTCAAATTCTTTTCTTTTCTTATCAAGATATCTCCTCTTGCATACTTTTCTTGAGAGTTTAGTGAGTAAAGGAATGTGTATAGCAGTTAATTAGACAGAAAAGTGACCCACACTTCTTTCTCCCAAATGTCAGCACACTGCCTTTCACTCTGCTTCATAGGATCAGTGTCAAGGTCTGGAGAGAGAGCCATGTTCAATATCTGGCCATTAGTGGGATGGCTTCAGCCTCTCTTTTCTGATCCACTCATTAAAGGCTTGGCTCAGACTCACCTGCTCTATATTGCCTTCCTAGAACACTCCAGCCACCACCGGCAGCAAGGGGACTCAGACCCAGCTGTGGAATCACACTAAGGTGGTGGGGGTGGGGTGAAGTGTCACAAGTTATCCATTACTAATAATACAGTTACTTGTGAATAATTTATATTTTCATAATTTAGGTCAAATTCAAGCTTAGCCCTATAGAAATAATATGACTCTATTAGATACTATCTGAAAATTCTCTCATTTCTACATTATGTATCTCAAATCCCACACGACTCTTACCTCCACCTTTTTTCCCCCAAGTCCCAGCTTTCATTTAAACTTCAATAAGTCCCTGTCATTTTGCTTCTACTTTTGGTCTGATGCTTACCCTGGACTATAAGCCACATATTTACCTCTCTAATACATCCAAAATGTAGATGAGATCATTCCATGTCATGGCCCGTAATCCTCCAACAACTTGGCTACACGTTGAGACTAAAACCCTTGTCCACCAGCTTCTATGGGATCTAGCCCCTGGTTTTCTTGTTATACTCATTTCCCACACTCTGTCTTTGTTTATTCCACATCAAACCAACTGGCCTCCTCACTGGTCCTTGAAAACTCCAAGTACGTGCCAGTCTCGGGACCTTTGCACTCAACATTCCTTTGACAGGAATGTTTATCCCTCAGATAGTAACACAGCCGTTCCCCTTCACTAAATTCAGGTCTCTGCTCATAGACAAACTCCTCCTAATTATTTCGATGATGCTATTTAAAATGGTACCTGCTTCACTCATGACACCTTTACCATCAGAGCAGGCATTACCATTTGACATCATCAGATCATATGTCTCTTTATCTGCCTTTCAACCAGATTATAAGCTCCATGATGGCAAAGACTTTGCAATAATTACTACACATAACAGTATCTTGAACAATGATTAGACAAAGTAAGTACTCGGTACTTATTATTGAATCAAATAAATAACCTATATTATATCTTCTCTATTTCAAAGCCAGTAATGTGTTTAGCATGTAAAGTACAATCGTGATGTGTTTCCTGTACAAAACTATTGTACCTAGTTATGCCACCATCTATTTATACTAACAATACCAAAGCTTAGAATAATACTTAGAGCATAGTAAACACTATATAAGTATATGCAGAGTATTTTAATATATAATATGAATTTAATGCTCACAGCTCTATAACATAGGCACTATAATTGTCCACATGCTAAATGTGTGGAATCTGAAGCACATATCATTTAAAGAACTTGACTAAGGTCATGCAGTTAGTATACAGCGGAACTAGGATTTGAACCCAAGTAAGCTGGCTCTAGATGCTGTCATCTTAACTAGCAGGCTATATACTATGGTATTATTAAATTGTTTGGAACAATATGGCATAAGACAGTGATTTTATTAATAGCACTTAATCAGGTATGATTTTTATTTTATTACTCTTTGTACCATATTTTATCTACCTTATGAAGATAATACACTCTGAACAAGGCCTGAGTCTTCTGTAAATCCGCTGTGCCACACATACAAGATATACACAGTGAAGATTTGTTGGTTGATGGTTTTAAATGCATGTACCCTGGAGGGATTAGCTCTTAATAGCTACTTAGCCTACACCTTTATCGACTCTTAGTTAGAACAATTTTTAAAAACTGGACCCCGGCATAAGCACTTAGTTGTGAGAGAACAATGAGGAATATGTGAACAGGGAAGAGGGAATACTTATGTCTAACTTGGTCTTCTTTATTATTCTGCTAATGGAGGTACTGTTTTGTTTTGTTTTTTTTTCTTTTTTGCTCTTTGGAGTAAACACAGAATGAAGGAACTTCTGTTTGAAGACATTTTATCTAAAGTCACAGTTTCTGAAGCAGAACATACTAGGGCCAGTTCAAATTTGTACGTTAGCACTTTCTCGTGCTTCTGTAAACTGGGAGTATGCCTCCATTCCCGGGCTTTCTTAACAAAATGAATTTTCCTGTGGCAGCACCATGTCCGACATTAACATTACATATATTTTTCAAAATCTATTTTAAGAAGGAATAATGTTTTATGAAAAATATTTGTAATAACAAACGTTCAGACTCATTATGGCTCTTCCATGCTGAAATAATCTAAAATGGTGACATCAATTGAATTAGTCATTTATAATAGTGGTATTCATACTGTGTTCTTTGGTCTTTCCTATTCAGCATATGCTGTTTTATTTGAAAGCAGTCACAGTGACATTTATTGGACAATTCAAAGGTCTGTTGTGGCTAAATTTAGCCCTTCCTCCTATTTAAATAGAAAGGATTAAAAATTCCTTCCTGGAACTACTTAAAACATTCCACTAGGTTGTCTTCCCTTCCTTCTTCTGAAAGAAAGTGTTATATTCTGTTTAGGGGGTTGTGAGTCAGAGATCTAGAGATTTAAACTAATCCTGATTTGAAAATTTTAGCTATGACCCCAGAAATCTTTCAAAATGTCTTGCCTTGATATTTGAAAAATATATCCAAGATAAGAACTGAATCCATCAGCAAGGATTTCCTAACTTGCCCTTAGCTTCCTTCTGATTGGCAAAAGCAATGTTCCCCGCATCTCTCCAGCTTTCCTGTCTGTCTCTATGTTTTACCCAATTCATATCTCAAGTCCTTAGCACGTTTCCTTCTTTCTTTCTTCCCCTTACTTTCTACCATTTTAAATAAAAGGAACTTTATGAGTACTAACTTGACTCAGTTTCTTCTGACTTAATAGTGCTAGGCAATAGCAGAATACATAAAATTATCTGTCTGAGATTGCTAGATATTGAGAAAAAAATCAAAACTTGAAAGAGTCACCTGGACAGCTAAATGCAGTAGAAAGATTGTTTATGTGTGTATGTGTGTTTGCCTGTGTGTGCATACATGCGCGTGCACACACACACACACACACACACACACACACCCTTACTGCCTTTATGGATGAGTAAATTCTAGTCATGTAGTACAATTTAGGTAAGCAATGCTCTCTTTAAACACCTAGGGTCATCTCTAAATGATGACACCATAAATGTTTGATTCAGTCAATTTAGTGAGAAAATCAGTCAAAGCAGATATTTGGCACCATGCAGACAAAATGATGAGCTGATTAACTAAGTTTTCCCACTTAACTTGTGGTTGTTGGGTATCACGTAGACTTGGGCCCATAGCAACAAGCTAAAAATATAGCTTTTTTGATATTTACTGAGTAGTTATTTTAGTGTTAATCCCCTGAATTTCTGTACATTATCACAATAGTTTTAAACTATTTTCCAGTGAAACCTCTCTTCCACATCGTTGATTTACAGACTACCACAAGATGAAATGTGCTAGTTAGTTATAACCTAAAAATTCATGAACTCCCTTGATATATACCAGTGAGGATTTCGGTGTTCCTGTTCTCAGCTCTATCAGGCTATGAGCTCCATTTACCTGACAACATATTGAAATAGTTATTTACATTCCCTGCCTCGTGTTTTTCACTTCCCATTTATTCCTTAACCAAATGAAATCTTGCATCATCATCTCTCCAAGGCTGCTCTCTCAAAGGTTAGCAATATCTTCATATTGTCAGATGCAATGACTTTTTCTCAGCCTTTATCTGGTTTCAAGTCTATGTAACTTGACTGAAGTGCCTCTTTTTGAAACTCTATCCTTTGGCTTTCATGGAACAACTCTCTTCTCTTTTTCTAGTGCTTTGGCCTGTTCTCTCTCAGTATCTTCCACTGGCTCCTTTACCTTAAGCTGTTCCTTAAGAGTTAGTATCAATAGAAAGACAACAATCTTATTTTATCACTTCTGTGTGAAATCTAAAAAAGTCAAACTTAGAAAACTGGAAGTAAAATGGTGGCTGACTTGGCTATGGGGTGGGGGAAATGGGGAGATATTGGTCAAAGGGTATAAACTTTCAGATATAAGATGAATAAGTCCTAGAAAATCTAATACACAGCAATGATAACTATAGCTAATAATAACGTATTATACACGGAAAATTTGCTAAGAAAGTAAATTGTAAGTGTCCTCACTCCCCCCTCTCCACACACATGCTGACATAGTTTGTATATTTGTCCCAGTCCAAATCTCATGCTGAATTGCAATCCCCAGCATTGAAGGAGGGGCCTGGTGGGAGGTGACTGGATCATGGGCATGGAGTGTGAATTTCTCATGAACAGTTTAGCACCGTCCTCTTGGTGCTGTCCTCACAAGAGAAAGTGGCTTCTCTTGAGATCTGGCTGTTTAAAACTGTGTGGCACCTCCCTCTTTCTCTTGCTCTTGCTCTCACATGTGAGAAGCTGTGATTGGAGGCTTCCTGAGGCCTCCCCAGAAGCAGAGACTAGCATCGTGCTTCCTGTGCAGCCTGCAGAGCCATGAGCCAATGAAACCTTTTTCTTATAAATTACCAAGCCTCAGGTATTTCTTTATAACAAGATAAGAATGGCCTAATACACACACACACACACACACACACACACACACACACACACAAAGGTAACTTAGGTGATGGGTATGTGACAGCCTGATAGTGGGAATCACTACACAAGGTCTGCTTACCAAAGACTGCATTGTATGCCTTAAATATATATAACTTTTATTTGTCAATTATAGTTCAATAAAACTGAATAAAAAGGAGTAGGTGTCAAAAGGAAAGAACTTACTGTTCTTTGACCTCTTCCCACACACAATTTTTGTTCATGGCTAACCTCAGTCATTTCTAGAAGTAAAATCAATATAGGTAGACTGTCAGATAGAAACCTCTAGCACAGATCTCCCTCTAGACTGAAGTTGAAAATTTGAACTGCCTGCCGAACATTGCTACCTGCATATCCTATGGACACTTAACACTCAACACACTCCACATCAAATGTTATATCTTTTCCTCCAGATTTCATCACCTACCTATAAAGAATAAATAGATGTTAATATACTCTCTACTAATTACACTCTGAAGATTTAACACATACAAAATTTCTTCCCACATTCTAAGAGTTTTACATATAATGCCATTAAATCCTTGTAACTACCCCTTAAGATAAGTACTACCATTATAATTGTTTTTAATGAGACACAGAACAGGTAAATAATTTTCTAAATTCATACAACTAGATAGTAGCAGACCTTGGCTTTGAACTCAATCTAGTTGTGTGTTCTTAAAATACATGCTAAACTAGAGAAAGGAGGTAAAGGCAGAAAAAGGGAAACAGAGCACCTCTTAAGCAAAAAGTTGACAGAAATATACAATTCATTGCATTCTTTGTTTACTACAGCCTAATCTAAACTGTATTTAGTAAAACCTGTGTTGACATATACACTAGGAGTGATTTAGTTTTGAGTGATATGTCTTGCAAACATTTGGTTTATTGTTGAACCATCTCTTTGATATAGATGCCTATATATATATATATATATATAGATAGATAGATAGATAGATATAGATATATGTATGTATGTGTGTGTGCATATGTAGAGAGATGTATGTAGATACTTTCCTCATTATTTTTAATATTTTCATAAATAGTAATAGATACTCAAGAGTGAAAGATGTTAGGAATCATCTAGGATTTCTTTATAAAGGGGCATAGGGAGTTTAAGTGATTTGTCTACAGTCACAAAGCAGATTGGTGACTGAGCCAAAAATAGAATCCAGATCTTGAACCATTTCATATTGTGTTTATTCCAAAACTGAATACATGTGTGTGTGTGTGTGTGTGTGTGTGTGTGTGTTTCATAACATATGGCACATAAGAATAATAGTGTCTTCTGTGTTTAAAGTACTCATTCATAATTTGAATTTTATGTTAACTTTGTGGAGTTCTATCCCTTCTTAGTTATCCAATAGATTGATTAAAGGTCTGATTGACCATCTGTTATATGCAGAGACTTCTTTTATTCACTTCCCAAGCAGCTTTTCGCAGGCTTCTTGCTCCTGAAGAGCCTGTAGAGGATTAGAGAAGCTCAGCGTGGATTCTTCTAAAAGCTGGGCCTGAACTGCCCCTGGCTGCATCCAGGAAATAGGACCTAGTTGAAGAGAACAGAGATAAGTATCAAGGGAGACAGTGTGTGCAGCATGGCTGAAAAATGAGGTTAGGAGAAGATAGAGTTCAACTTAGCAGCTCTACCTTTTTCTTGTCTGAATTGCTCCCAGGTGGTACAGGAACAAAGAATGGGCCCTGTCATGCCTAAAGACGGAGAACCATGCATCAGCAGTATCTAGCTGATCCGCCACTATTCTGGCTAAGGCACCCATTCCTCAGAATCAATCATGGGAGCAGCCAACAGACTGCATCTCCTTAATAGGAGATAATGACCCTCTCTGCCAGAGTTTATACTCTTGACCTATGCAGATTATGAAGCAGGCAACAGCCATTACCACTTGACTTTTTAAATTTTTTTATCTTTAGTTTTTATGGATACATAGTAGGTATATGTATATTTGGGGTACATGAGATATTTTGATACAGGCATATAATGTGTAACAATCATATCAAGGTAAATGGAACATCAGTCACCTCAAGCATTTATCATTCTTTGTGAAGAAAAATACTCTACATTGGGAGCTGGGTGTGGTAGCTCATGCTTGTAATTTCAGCTACTTGGGAAGCCAAGATGGAAAGATTGCTTGAGCCAGGAGTTTGAGACCAGACTGAGCAAAATATCAAAATCGTATCTGTAAAAAAAATGGTGGTACACACCTACTAAGGTGGTTGAAGCAGGAGGATCACTTAAGCTCAGGAGTTCCAGGCTACAGTGATCTAGGATCATACCACTGCACTCCAGCCAGGGCAATAGAGAAAGACCATATCTCCATCAAAATAAATAAATGAAGTCTACATTGCTTTATCGTGGACTGGGATTGCAATTTACAGAGCTCCTTCATGATTCTCCTTTTATTTTATTCCTGCAGAAGCCAAAGTTTTGCAGCAGGACAAGGGTTATTACTCCACTTGCACATAAGAAAATTAGCTAAGCTCTACACTGATGATCAGAAAACCAGAGATGATTCCAGCTTCACCACCAATTAACTTTAGCAAGTCACTTTAGTTCTTCAGAATCAGTTCTTCTTTTTCTATGTACCTTTTGGTCCTAGCATTCCGAATCTAGGATTCTCAAATTAATGGTATAGTCATGATATTCTTACCCATTCCCTCTGTTCTTATTGATAGGGAAAAGTAAAGCAGAGGTATATAATCTTTGTAATCCTTTGACTCTCTCTTAATTTTTAAGTTATTGCCAAAGACAATATACTCAGAAAACTGAGTAGTTTGTTCCTTTCCCAAGAAGAAAGTTAGGATGAGACACTGAGTATTTGTTCCTCCACTATACTTAATACTAGGGATAGATTTGTGGACAAATCCTCAGGCGTTAAAGAAAAGAATTGTACTTAAAAAATAGTATACCTTCAACAGCATTCTTTGCTTCTCATATCTGATTTTGGTGCTACATCTATTTGGACAGGTTAGAGGTGACCTTACCTAGTTCTGTTCTAGGTCTTGTTGATATGCAAATATTATATTTATATGATAACCATAACACAAATACAACTTTCCTTCTAGTTTTTATTTACAATCATAGAAAAACCATGAATATTAGTCCCATCTCTTCTAGCTGCCTAATTATGTAACTAGTTAAGGCAGTCAGATTTAATTGTTGGACATTTAGATTATTTTCAAGCTTTTGAAATATGTTACTGTAAGCAATCCTGAAATAATACATTGTTTTATGCCTGTAGCATGTATACCTTTGGTGATATAAATTTGCCTTACATAAATTTCCACAAGTGGAATTAATGGACAAAAGGCTATGATCATTTTTACTGTTTTTAAAATATATTAACAAAATACTTTATGAAAGTACTGTAATAATTCAAAAGTTTGGATTCCCCTAAGTTAACACTCTTGACCATCTGCAAAATTAAAAATCTCCTCTAGTCCTTGGAAACCTCAAAAATATGGAACACAATTTTATTTTCAGGCCCTAATGAAGTGCTAGAAGGGGGTCAATGATGTATCACTTAATAGTTCTAAGCGAAGTCTTTATTCACTGATAGTGGGATGTGGTTATTAACTTAACACACCGTGAGTTCAGCATTATAAAAAATCAGAAGTAGACAGCTTGCTTTAACGCATCATAGATATGGTGTTTTCTTAGGTTCTACACAAGTAAACACCGAGACAAAGACTTAGGTGCAATTTATTTGAGAGAAGGTACTGGGAAACATAAGTAAATGGAGTGGGAAACATCTGACAGGGAACAGAGGGAGCCAGTTAAAGGTGTGTTAATGAGTGAGTGATGCCTTGGGAACCGTTAGTTGCCTTGTAAAATGTTCTACATAATTACCCGTCATAGAAGTTGGAGACGCTGAGTATTTTTCTGACTTTAATCAGGTTGCCCTGGGTGTGTCATATTCCAGTATTTTCAGGATGTCCTGCTCTCCTGGCATTGGAGAAATTTGTCAGGCAGGGAAATAAAAATACAACCCTGTGTGGTGAGAAGCTGTCAGGGTGTTTAGGATGTGTCCACTGAAGCTATAAGTGAGTTCAGAGGTGGCCAAGTGAATATGTAGCATCTGCTGCACCTGGGAATGAGGGCCTCTTGCTAATAGTGTTTAATCCAAAGGAAGAATGAAATGAAGAACTCAGGACATTCCTCTAGGAGTTTGCCAAGCCTACAGCAAGCTCTGGCCATTGTACTATGATCAAAAGTATAAGAGCTATTATATAGCTTTGGTATAAATGTGAATATATCAATTGGTAGGAAGACTTGGGAATAGGAAAGTCTGGTAATCTAAATTTTCAAGTTAAACAAAAAAAAATTAAAATAAAATTTAAATGTCTGGGTGTTTTTTTGGGGGGGTTCTTTTATTTTTTGTTTGTTTTGTTTTTTTCTTTGAGTCGGAGTCTTGCAATATTGCCCAGGCTGGAATGCAATGGAGCAATCTCATTTCACTGCAACCTCTGCCTCCCAGGTTCAAGTGATTCTCCAGTCTGAGCCTCCTGAGTAGCTGGGATTACAGGTACCACCACCCTGCCTGGCTAATTTTTTATATTTGTAGTAGAGACAGCATTCCATTATGTTGGCCAGGCTAGTCTTGAACTCCTGACCTTATGATCTGCCCACCTCATCCTCCCAAAATATTGGGATTAGAGGCATGAGACACCACGCCCAGTCTAAATATCTAGTTTTAATACTTGATAAAAATAGTTTTCCACAGTCAGAGTTGTTTTATCTGTGTTTTTAAGTTAAATTTTTATTTTGAAATACTTGCAGATTGATGTGTAATCATAAAAATATGGAAAGATCCTATGTGTCTTTTACCCAGTTTCCCCTCATGATAACTTTTGTAAAACTATAGCGGAGTATCAAAACCAGAATATCAAGAGTAATACAATCAAGGGACAGCATTTCCATCACCACAAATATCCGTCATCTTGCCTGTTTATAGCCACACCCACTTCACACTAGCCCCTCCTCCTCCTGCAGGATTACAAGGTTCTACAACAATATTACTATAGAATTCGAGCATATTTTCGTCACCTCAGAAAGAAATATCATACCCATTAGGAGTCTCTCTTCTTTCCTCCCTTTCCCCAGCATGTGGCAATCACTAATCCACTGTTTTGTATCTATAGATTTGCCTATTACAAGAGACATACAATGTGTGTTCTTTTGTATCTAACTTCTTCATTTAGCATAATGTCTTCACCCACGTTGTAGAATGTGTCAGAATTTAGTTCCTTTATATGGCTGCATAATATTTCATTGTACAGATGTACAACATTTAGTGTATCCATTCATCAGTTGGTGGATATTTCAGTTGATTTGGCTATTATGAAAAATGCTGCTGTGAACATTTGTGCACAGTTTTTATGTGAATGTTTTCTTTTTTGTTTTACCTGTTTTAAAAAGTTCAATACATGCGATTAAATAGTTGTTTGATGTTTAGGACCTGAGAAATTATTGAGATTATCTTTCTGAGAATGAATTGTTTTAGTACACAGAGTAGGTAGGAAAAACTGTATGGAAGTTTGAGTTGAACATGAGTTAAGTCTAGGTTATATCCTTAGGTTTTATAATTTCTTTAACAAATCTTCATTTATTGATATTTGTTAATGTTTTTAATAAGCAAATTGTATAGATGTAAGTGAATATACACATGAAGTCATATTTTTTATGCTCTAATTCTTCAAGATTTTTACATTACTGAGTTAGTAACACATGGAAATGCTTGGAACTTGGACTACTCTGAGCAGAAATCTAAAGATAAATTACAAAAGTTAGTAGAAATCATTTGAATAGAGATTTTGGTTAAAGTAAAGCTAAACTAAAAATATTCTACATACTTTTAAAAAATAAAGATAACTATGTTTAACATAAGAGAGACTGGTCTGAAAGCAATGAGAGAAAAATCATAATCACCAGAAAAAAAGTTGGCTGTGTCTCTCCAAGCTCCGCTGGGGCAGAGAGAATTAGGTCAGTGAAATTTGAGTATTATATTACCATTTGGAGGGCTATCCCTGCTGTGGAGATGGACATATCAGGCTGTTTTTGTCTCACACCATTAAGCCTAAAATAATTTAATTCAGCCTCCTTATTCTAATTCCACACTAATCAAGCAACCTTCTGATTATAATTTGGTTTCCCACATTGGTCTGCCTACAGGGTGAAAATGTGCTGGCCATGCTAATGCAAGTATTCCAGGCCACAGGGTGACTGCGTTTCTCATTGTAAATTAATGAATCATCATCCTGATCTACATTATTCTTGTGAGATATAGTGCTTATCTTGTGATATTGTGATCTGGTTTGTATGCCCGCAAGACTGAGGTCCACAAATACCTTTCACCACAGATGCTCCTCAGTGGGGCTTCTCAAGGCATCCCCATTGAGCCCCAAGCCCAAAACTCCAATGTCACCCTTCAGTGAGCATTTCCTATTCAAACGTCTATTTGCTATTGGTCATGACCATTAGGCTGAAAAAGCTCATAGGTAAAACTTTTATAGTAAAAATTTAAAAGTTCTTTGTCTCTCATTACCATCTATTTCAATACCTCTTTGCTAACGATACAGGAAAAAGAGAAAGAAGATTTTTTAAAAAATTATTTCTGAAATCATTCGATAACTTCATGCAAACCCAGTTTCCAAACTTCCTGAAGAGAAGAAATGTCAGAGAGGGAGAGGACAAGACACAGACTATGCGGCAGCTCAGGAGGGTGTTTGAGATCAGAGATCCTGGAATCTCGCTGCTCAGATTTGAATTCTGGCCTCACCACATGTGATCTTTACCAAGATACATGAGCTTTTCTATGCTTTAATTTCCATATGTGTATTAATAAAGTGGGGCATTGATAGCATCTGGTTTGTAGAGTTGTTATGAGCATTACATTCAATATAAAGTTTAAGTTAAATGAACACATAGCGGGTCTCTGCACTTTTTTTCAACTTGTTGTACCTAGCAAATATGTTAAAACTAGTGGTTTAACCTATGAGGATTTGACCTCCCGGTTTTTTGGTTTTTTGGGTTTTTTTTGTTTGTTTTTGAGATGGAATCTTGCTCTATCACTCAGTCTAGAGTGCAGTGGCGCAATCTTAAATCACTGCAATCTCTGCCTCCCAGGTTCAAGCACTTCTCCTGCCTCAGCCTCCCAAATAGCTGGGACTACAGGCATGTGCCACATGCCCAGCTGATATTTTTGTGTTTTCAGTAAAGACAAGGTTTCACTGTGTTAGCCAGGATGGTCTCGATCTCCTGAGCTCGTGATCCACCTGCCTTGGCCTTCCAAAGTGCTGGGATTACAGGTGTAAACCATGGCGCCCGGCCGACCAACCAATTTTACAGGCCTTAAGTACTAATCTACAACATTACTTTTGTGGGTGGCTATTGGAAAGCAATGTTAACTTTGAGCCAATGTTAAACTCACATTAGAAGCTTCTTTGATTCATTCTCTGGAATTTCAGTGAATGCAAGTTTACTACACAGAGGCAACTCTGTGCAGTGTCGTTGGACTGTAACCTCAGATCTGCCAAGGCAAGCTTTCTAACGCGGTCTTTATCAGAAACCCTAGTCTACCCTCCCAGATTCAGTGAAAGAACCAACATGACAAGTATCAGTTGAATTTATTGACCCTAAGATTCCTTCCAATTCTCAGATTTGGCCTCTAGGAGCCATGTCTGTTCACAAACATCCATGCAATTTATTTTCCCTCTTACTGGTCAGTGGTCTCAGATCAAGCCGAATCCATGTGTGAACCAGTGAGATTCTTCCAGAAAATGGAATACCTGATGGCCTGCCATTGCTCTGGGTTATGACGTAGATTCGTACAGTTTTGGAATACAGAGAACTAAGGTTTGAATTAATGTTGTAAAAGCATGTTATTATCCTATAGGCCAAAAAAGCTTGAGGTAATTTTTATTTTAATCTGTTGACTGTCGTTGCCACTATCCTGCAGTGTAGACAGCACTAGAAGGGGATGTGTTTTAAAAGCACTAATTTCCATAGCATTCTCTGGACTTATTTGCATGTCAATTTGCCAGCAACAATTATCCTATGGGCCTTAAATGCAATTGATAGCCTACTTGGGCATTTTCCAGGTGATGGATAGTGAAATGACTAAAAATAGAAATTTTCTGTCTTCCTACATTCCTATACCTGGCTTACAGTCAATGGAGTTGCTCCAGGTATAATCTCTTCTAATTAAAATTGGAAGAATGTCAGTTTCGCTAGATGTTGGCCAGATTTCAACGTGATGTAAACTATTTTAAAAGCTGCAGTGATGACTCTTTGTGTAATGCACTATTCTGTCTCAATTGAAGGAAAAGATTACATTTTAGTGTTAGGTAGATAATTGTCTTTTTATGTTAACATGATTCAGACTTATGCACCTACCTTTGCAATTCAGAATATTACTTTTGTGTAGCAAAAGTGAATCTCTTTAGGCTTTCTTAATATACAAGCAGCATTGGAAACTTCACTTTGAAAATATATACAATGTATGCCAGAAATATTGTGATTGAGATATTTACTCTTACTACTCAGCTTACAGAAAAGCAATATATTTGCTTCCTAAGTGCCTAGTTCTTACACTCGATGAACCTAAATCATTCTGTAACATTCACAGGAAATGAACATTTATTTTTGGAAAAACAGTAGATTAAAAGTAAGAAGAAGATGAGCCAGAAGGTGTTATCTCTTCATCCTGAGCATCTGTATACCCAGTGTCTTCCAAACTTCTGCCAAGTTCTTCTCAAATTTTTGGACTTCCAGGTTGTCTTTCCTGCATAAATGAAAATAATCTTGATGATAAAATGTCTCAGCAATTTGGTTTCTATGTAAAAAGCATAGTTTTTGCTTTAAAATCAGTGGCTTCTGCAAACAGCACTGGTATACACCTGTGGTCCTCAAACTTCATTCCAAATAGCAGCTTATAAGTCTGCCACTAAAATAGATTCATTTGGTTAAGCATTGCTGTTCCCCATCAAAAGCACAGGTCACTAGAGAGACCAAACCCTGCTGTTAACATCTTGGTGACTTTGTTTATTCAACAACATTTATGGAGCGCTTATTATGTGCCAACCATTGAGCTGGGGGGAGAGTTGGCACTCTCAGTGAGTATGTGTTGCCTCTACCTGAAAACATCCTGTTTATTTTGCCCTTGTAGAAGAAGGATCCATGTGCAAAGCTTCTATGCAGAAACAGACTATGGTGTAGTGGCAGAGCAGACTTTATTTAAATCCACTTCATGAACTGTTCTAACAACTGGCAGTTCCACGGTCTTACCTCGTTGTCTCCCTCAGTTCATTTATAAATAATTTGCATGCTGCTTCAGTTCCGTGTTTGGGGAGTAAACTGAAATCTATTTACCAAAATGATTAATATCCACTCCTACTCAGTGGTATATATAAAAAAATTATTTTTTGGAAATAACTCATTTACTTGAAAAGTCGGGTATATTAAAAAGGGTGAAAAGATCTGCTTTTTGTTATCTGTGTTCAATGAATCTTTGAAGTAGAAGGGCTCTTGGGGATTCTCCATTCACCCCCCTTTTACTAATTATGAGGGATGAAGGGACTAGGAGCTGACACCCCCAGATCTCTTTCTATATCCTCAGACAGTTCCCTTGAGATGTGAAAATATTTTCTCCTTAGATTATTCAATCCCTGATTTTAGCCAGGAAGAAAAAAAAAGATAAGGATGTCAAACTATAACAGAATGCCCTTTTTCCTTGCAAATAGTTCATTAGAAAATATGCATAGCCCAAAATAACATAAATTTAGAGTACAAAAATGACTAACATTTACACTGCTAATTATTTGTTTTGTGTGTCTGTCTGTGTTCTGTGTTCCACTTTGTGGACTGACTGGGTTAGTTCCTCTTTTTTTTCATAGATAGGTAATTCCACAGCTATCATTCTGATATTCGTTAAGTTTTTTCCTACCTTAATAAGCAGTGTGTTTAGCCCTTGTACTAATTTAAAAAAATAATGTTCTAGGGATCTGGATCCTGCCTGTTCTTCCACTGACCTGCTGTGTGATCCTAGGTACGTTGTTTTTCCTCTCTGGACCTCAGTTTTCTCTTTAGTATAAAGAGCGACAGCCAATGGCCAATGGTTTCTACAATCCTTTCATCTTGGACAGTCCAGGGTTGTGATACCCAGCCACCAAGACCCTTCCTTGGTTGTCGGGCACAGTGCTACCATGTATCATCTCAGGAACTTTCATTTATTTCCCTTTGTGTCCAAATACCAGAAAGGTTTTCTAAGTTGCTTGGTAAGGTCAACTCTCTGGGTAAAGGATTTTAATTTACTTTTGCCTCCAGTATACCATTGTCAATTTGTTTTTAAAATAAAATTTGGTTGTTATTTTCATCCTGCTTTAAAACATTTTTGATTTTTTGGAAAGACATGAACTCCCTAATGAGGCCTCTAAGCCCAGAGAATGTCATTCCTGAGTACCTTTCTCAACTTACTTCTCACCAACTTCCCCCTTTCCTTTCATACTCCAGGCATAATTAAATGTTCTCAGCTCTCGTATCAACACCAACCTGCTGCCTTCTGCCTTGTCCCTCTGCACTTGGCCTGACTCCTACTGATCATCCACATTCCAGCTTAGATGTTGCTTCTGTGACACATTTCCTGAAGACCTAACACTGCAGAGATAGGTCCAGGTGCTCATTGTAGGTGCTCCCACAGCTCCCTGTATTCCTTTCTAATATTTTTCACCCATTATTGCAAATATCATTTGTATTTTTCCACTTCCATTCTATTTTCTGTTGCATGCTTTAGTTCTAAGTATAGTGCGGGATGTAGCACAGGTGCTTAGTAAATATTCGTGGCACACATGAATGAAGAAAAAAACAAATGGAGGTAGGAAGAAACTTACAACGCTTAAAAGTCCAAAACTTAAGTTTGGACTCTCCATCTCCCAACGAGCCAAGGTGTTCTTCAGCCTTCCCTAGGCTAAGCGTTCTCCATTGGATCAATAGCAGGTGATCAAGAAAGACAAGAACACCATCTTCAGAATGACAGATCATCTTGGGTTGCCCTTTTTGGACATCTCTATGAAATTCTGCAGGTATTGTGCCATTCTCCTGCTTCAATACCCTGACTGTCTCCCTATTTCCAGTTATTTCTATTCATAAATTTTCCTCTGGCTGGCATGAAATATCCTCCGTGATTACAACCCATACAGCCTATTATCTATTTCCTTTTTCTCCCTGGTTGGTACTATGTACTCCAAATATTGGGACATCTCACTATCACATTCCCATGTTAGTCTTCAGACATGATTATTTGTTCTATTTGAGATGTTCCCATTTCCTTCCAGAAATCCTAACCCTACCCACTCTTCAAGGAGCATTGTGAGCTTCTGTTACATCATTTGAATTGAGCAGCTTTCCAGACTCATCAATTGACATCAAGGGAACCTCTATGACTGGGGTCTCAATTTACCTTTGTCCAAATTCAACCCACAGAAAGGTTTTCTGGTACTCAGATTATGTTTTTAAAAACGTCATTAATTGCTAAAGTTCAAAAAGCAAGAGAGTATGCACAAAAATAAGAATTTATTGGGCATGTCTTATAAAACATCAGGAGATCTGGCAATAGCAGGTGAGACTAAACTTTCATAGAGCAACGTTTTATGCCGAGTTGTACCTTCCCCTTTAACGGGCCATGACATATCCCGTTACCATTACCTCACCTAACCCAAGTATATTACTTGCTAGGTCCCATATGCATTTGAATTTGAAGACCCTATATAGGGCAGTTTGGGAAGGGCATAAAACAGTAACTCCCTGAATAAGGAGCAGTGCTCACTTAAGTTTATCTTTTGACTGATTATTTTCTCTTAACATTATTCAGGTAACATGAGTACTGAAAGAATACACTGTCTCCATCTTCCTTGTACAGAATGTTCACATATTCTTGGTGGCCACTGAGATAACAGGAAGGTGCAGACAGAAAGATTTCAAAAGCTTCAAGCTATTGCTTAACAACATATGCTCCTTTAAAAATACAGAAATTCATAAAAATGCCAACTGTTGGAAATTCAATTTTCTTTTATAAATCATCCTCTCTCTCTCTTTTTGACAGCTGAAAGCTGACACACATAATTATTTCTTGTTAGATACTGAAGAAAAAAGCCCAGGAGATATTATCAAGGCTGTTTCTGGGGTGGAATCGGGGGATAGGAGATGAGTGAGTAATGAAGACTTTCCTGTATAATAGTAATATTGTTATTCATACTGTATGACAATTATTAGTTATTAGTTACTTATATTTTCTTAAAACACAATACCATTCTAATCCACCTGTGCACAATTTAGAGAGTAGCTCTAACTTTTTCCATAATATTACTGCTGTAATTTTTTGTGAATACCTCCTAGACCATTCAGTGGACAGCAGACAGTGGCCAGCTCAGGAGACACTGACAATGATGGAGAAGCCACAAAAGCTTTCCACTTGGAAGCAAGATTTAGTTTATTCTAGATGTGCCCAGAATCAGGGAAATAGATGGAAATTGAGGGGATGGAGAGTTAGTCTTAATGTATTAAAGCATTTTAAACTACATCAAGTTCTCTGAAAATAATCTGGGCTTTCTTGGAAGTTGATCAGTTACCTGTCAAAAGAGATGTTCTAGAAAGCATTGGGGCGGGGGTGGGACAGAGGTGGATGATGAGAAATTACTTAATAGGAACAATGTATTTTTTTCTGGTGATGGATACCCTAAAAGCCTGACTTCACTACTAGGCAATCTGTACATTTAACAAAATTGCACTTGTACACCACAGATTTATGCAAAACAAAATATGTAAAGCTATTTTTTAAAGAAAGAATACATTGGATGAACATCTACAGGTAGTAGGTACTGAAACATCTGATATAGGTTCGTCCATAACCTACCAGGTCACAAGTCACTTCTAGCCTAGATGCATAAGGCAATTTTGTGCCTCTCAAACTCTAAAAATAAATCTGTTCATATTTATTAAAATTTTAATAATGATTTACGCTAGTTGCTAGAGTTATGGGTCCTTTTAAATTTCTTCTTCAGATCTTCAAAATATTCTAAAAATGAACACACATAATTTCTAAAACAGAAAAAAATAACAAATTTAAAAAGACAAACTATTTCCTTCAGGTTCCTAAGGAAGACAGCACAGCTACTTGAACTTAGATTATCAAAAATAAAATTTTGAATCTTTTCAATAGCTGGATATTACATAAGAATAGCTGAGCTCTTTAATGCAGCTTCAAAGTCTAATTTAAAGACCACCTTCTGCATAAAGTGTGTCTTGATTATCTCAAGAGGGCAGGATCTCTTCCTCCTGTGTTCCTTATAGCCATCACTTATTTAACAACTCATGTCCTGAAATTAATTGTTATCCTCTCCTGTGTGCTTATTCTGCCTACCCAACTAGATTGTAAACCTTGATAAAGTAAAGTGTCCCATGGTAGCAATTAGCAGAGCACTTAGGGGACTTGTAGATATCTAATGCCTCTAGAGTACCCATTGCCATTTTCAAACAAAGATAACCAGATATCTCGGTCAGGTTTATTTTTGTTCATCTTCATAATATTATAGATTTCATTCCATTACAAACAACTAAAAATAAATACATTAAAAACATATGCATGAACTTTTACACGATATAATTATAGGGTTTTTCACAAACAAAAAATATTTGAGGTAAGCGTGTCTGTGTGTATGTATTCGCAGAATACATGGGGAAATTGCGGTGCAGTAACCTTCACAGTAATCAGAATGTTATTTGCATTGGCTTTTAGAATGGAATATATTTCTTTATAATATTCTTTTGCCATTCTCAAGCTAAACTACTTGTCTTTGTTTAAGATAATGTTATCCCGTCCTTGCTATTCTTATTATCATTTTCACTTTTCCTGAGCACAAACAAACTAATGAGAAGAGAAGACTGGAGACATACTTCAAATTTATATTGTACATCAGGACTGTTACTATTCTAAAACACATTAATATATATTCCCATTGTGGAGGAAAATACAAATTTAAGAGATGTTTTGTGAAATTATGCTTGGGAGCACAGTTATAGTCCAAGGGCACTTAGAAATGTCACTACTTTAGTTTCCATTAAAACATCTTTTTTCCAAAACACTATATTTTAAATAGATGGATTTTGTGTGCTAAACCAGAGTAATACTGATATTGGTCATTTTTGGTGTGCTTCTATTTTCATGATGATAATCATCATCTCTGGATAAAACATATTAAACCATTCAAGCTTATCCAGTTTTTCTTCTGAGGAAATAGACCAACTGTTTTTGGTGCAGCTCAATGTAGGCAATTTTCAACCCTTCCTACAGTGGCTGTTAGATAATAATTGATCAATGTGTGGTACACAAGCATGGTGCTGTTGCCTCAAAGCTGGACAAATTCCATGGGGTCATTCACATGTTGGTGCTTCTCAAGAGAGCAGGCTGAGGATAGACCACATCTGAACCCATGTCTTTGCTGCTCTTTCCTCTTCTCTAATCAGCCTCTTGCACTCACAGATTTCTCATGGAACACTCCTCTGACAAATGGCTTGCACACAAATCCCTCTCTCTGGCTCTTCTTTTCAGAAATAAAACCTAAGACAGATAACCTTAAAATTAGAGTGAAATAACTAAATGATATGCCTTGATAATAAGTATTTTAAAATAATACTTATAGTAAATAAGTGTAACAGTTTGACCCACCAAATATCATGTTGAAATGTAATGCCCAATATTGGAGATGGGGCCTGGTGGGAGGTGTTTGGATTATGAGGGTGGATTCCTCATAAATAGCTTGGACCATCCCCTTGGTGATAAATGAGTTCTCTCTCTTTGTTCACAGGAGATCTGGTGATTTAAAAGTGTGCGGCGCCTCTCCCTCCCACCCTTTTTCGTTTGCTCCATTTCTTGGCATGTGTCGTGCCTGTTCCCCCTTTGCCTTCTACCACGATTGGAAGCTTCCTGATGCTGCTATGCTTCCTGTGTAGCCTACAGAACCCTGAGCCAATTAAGCCTCTTTTCTTAATAAATTTCTTAATAAATTACCCAGTTCCACATATTTATTTGTAACAATGCAAGAATGAGCTAATACAATAAGAATGTCTGGGACAGCCAAAATACAGAAGTAACAGATGTTTTGACTTTAGAGCAGTTGTTCTCAACCAAGAGAAATTTAGCCCAACACAGGACATTTGGCAATATCTGGAGACATTTTTGGTTGTGACAAGCATGGGGATGGAAGTAGATGCTACCAAGCATCTTGTGCACCGAAGTGAGGGATGCTACAAAATTTTCTACAATGCATAGGACATGCACCTTACAGCAAAAAGTTATTGGGCTCAAAATGTCCATAGTGCTGCTGTTGAGAAACACTGCTGTAGATCCAGCATTCTTGCTAATTCTTTGTATGTCTGTAAATGTGCCATATATAATCCTTTAATCACACTACATTGGCCCTACTTCAGATTTAAAGGGATTTTATCCACTTTTGTGCCTTTGACTTTATAGAATTTTATGAAAGACATATAATTTAGAGGTCAAAAAAATCTACCCAGACGTAGTTGGAATGCATTTGGAAAACAGCTATAGGGGACACTTGGTGGGCCAAATCAAACTTTCTTTTTGAGCAACCAAACTTTCCTTTTTAATATTTAATTTTCCGCAGTGAGGCAATTGCCCCTTTCTTCTCACTGTGCACCCCCAATGCCTAGCACCATTCTTGTTTGAGAAAAGGGGCAACTTAGATCTAACTTGATTTGTATCATGTACTTTCAAAGCAATTAACTGTGGTAAACTTTTATTGTATTTTTTAGATTTTTCTGATACAATGAAGTTAGAATCTTTTCTTCTGAATGCATTTGCATATCATATCTGTGCAAATATATGTGTATATATATATATGAATATACATACTCATATTCCTGTATTTATCATTTCTATAATTATTATTACTATTAATATTCTCAAAGATATAAATTCTTCTCTTTAGGGAAAAAAGTAAAATTAAATATGTAATTCTATTTTGGAACCCTAGAATTGGTGCATCTGTTATGTACATCCCTGGTAATCTCAGGTATTCTGACCACACACCCAAAAGCAACAGTGAATATGATTTCTGCTACCTTATTTCTCTTCTGGGACAATACACAGTCTCACTGTGTTTGACATATGTCACCCAAATCATCCAATGTGCAGGGGCATTTTGAGTTGGCTGACTCCCTTTTGTGTTGGTTCTGAATCCATTCGGTGCTCCAATGCAATGGATTTCCTAAGATTATCTGACAGAAGTAGAGCTATTAGACCAGCAGGTAACAGCTCCCCTGTAGCTCATTGTGGGGTCAAACGGAATTCAGGAGGGGGTTGGCACATGGGAGTAGGGCACTGCAGTGGTGATTTAGGCAAATTTGATCTGTGAAAATCCAGGTTTACACAAATGCTAAATAATAGATGATTGAAAATAATTCTTCACTATGTAAATTTCATAATAGAGTTTCTTTAAATTGCATTATTCCAAGTACATTTACAATATAACTCAATTTTCAACAAAAAATTATACAGAACATTCCAGGAAATGGTTCTTTTCAGAACTAAAATTATAAATCACAGGCAGCGTTAGGAGAGACCTTATTGATTACACAACTGAAATTCTAACATTTTGGCTCTGAGAAACTCTTGAAGAAGTGTAATACTGCATATTTGAAACATTATGGAAACTGATTGGAAAGTTTCTCTTTTATAAATAAGTGGCCACATACCTAGAGGGGCTAGGTCTGGGCTAATGATGACTTTTCTGCACAGAAATTCCCTTTTTATTGGAGAATTTCCACAGATATTGTCCAATCTGGGAATCACAACTCCCTAAGAACTCTCACTAATCCTAAGTCTGTTATTAACCTCAATGCCAAAATTATCAGCCTTTCTAGGGAGATAATCTGTCAACCTGATGGTTCAATAAATGCTTGTAAAATTGCATTGAACCTGGTTTGTTCACCCATCCATCCCACTGTGATAGACTCTGGGGATGCTGTGATGAAAACATACAGAGGTTTAAGTAGGCCAGTATTCTCTGATGGGTATTTGTGGCACAATTCTAAGACAAAGACTGGGAAAGGCCTTAGCACTCCAAAACACTTTCCTCATCTGCTCTCTGAAGCTTGAAATTCTTTAAACAGTAATGGGCATCTTTAGGAGGAAATGAATTCTATGGAAAACAAAGTTGCTTAAGCATTTAACTGAAATAGACAGTGAAAAGTGATTCAAGTATTAGGCAAAAGTGCTAGGGTTAGATGACCATTGTCCTGGACCTCAGTGGTACTTGTCTTCCCTACCATTCTTCTCTCTTCCTAGCAACAGATACAGGCAATTTGATGATAGAGGCTGGCCAGAGCCTCCTCTGACTAAGTGAAATATCTCTACACCTTGACTATATTTATTTGTCCAAGGATGGACTCATGACTTATATTGGGCCAGTCAAGGCATTTCCTAAGATTTTTAAACTGGGATCTGGGATTTTCTCAGAGCCCAGACATGCCAGTGACCCTACTTCTCACCAAAAGTAGGAAACAGAGCTGCAAGTTTTGAGAGAAGGAGCCTTCATGCATGATAGTGTCTATATCCAGAAAGGTTTAAGGATTATTAAGTGGTTAAAAGTACAGATTTTAGAGCTAGACTGCCTGAGGTCAAAACTATAGCTTTCTATTAATTCTGTTATATTAACCTTAATAAAGTTATATATTTTACTTGTAGGTCAGTTTCACGTTCAGTAAGATGGGAAAAACGTGTTTTACCCCATAGGGTTGTATCAGATTAAAGATGTCTCAAATGCTTTGGTACTCCTCAAAGAGTTGGGGTCTATGCCTCCTTTTCTTGAGTCTTGGAGGGCTCTGTGACTGGTTTAGAATACAGGTTCTTCTGGCCCAGGCCAGAAGAGAGACCAGGGAGAGGTTCTGAAACCACATGAAGAATGAAAGAGCCCCGTCTTCCAGCCAAGCCCAGCCTTCTACTCATTCCCACAAAAGTGCTATCGATGTTAGAGGAACCATGTTGGATAGTCTAGACGTGCCCAGCCTCAGTGGAATAGCAATAAGTGGCTTATGCCAATGCTGTATGTCCTGTACAGTGTGGTGCCACACCTGCTTGAATTTCTGACCTACATACTCTTGTGATATGATAAGGTGGTTGTTGCTTCAAGTTGCCAAGATGACTCAACAGAGCTGCTTTAAGATGAAATAATTTAAATAAAGTTCTGTAAATAATGGCCTGCCAATACCAACGCTTGATAAACTTCTTATTATAGTTACCCTGGTTCTGGTCACTCCCAAATTTCATTGTTTCACTCCTCATTCAATACTGAGCAACCCCACTATTCTATTGTGTTAGGCCATTCTTGCATTGCTACAGAAGGATGCCTTAGATTGAGTAATTTATACAGAAAAGAGATTTAATTGGTTTTGCAGGCTATACAGGAACCTGACACTGGCATCTGCTCAGCTTCCCCTGAGACTTCAGGAAGTTTAATATCATGGTAGAAGATGAAGTAGGAGCAGGCATCTCACGTGGCAAGCACAGGAGCAAGAGAGAGTGGGGTGGGAGGTGTCACATGCTTAAATAACCAGATCTCGTAGGTACAAACATTGCAAGGCCAACACCAGCCATGAAACATGGGCTTCTGTGAACAAAATACCTCCCATTACTCCCCACCTCAACATTGGAGATGACATTTGAACATGAGATTTCTGTGATCACTAATAAATTATTAAGTTTCTTTTTAATCTCCTTAGAGTCACGATGCTGCCACTTGTCTTCAACTGGGTCCAACTTTATGCTAATATAATGTTTGAGACACTTATCAACCCTGAGCTTCTAACTCTATGTGGATGGTCAAACAAATCTGTATGGCTTGTGTAATACAATTTTCTCTTTTATCTTTGTTGCCTCTTTTTTTAAAAAAAAAAAAAAAAAAAAGGAGAGATTTTTATGTATAAAATGCTGAATACAGCATAGACGTACTATGAAAAATAATTATTTTATTGTACTTTAAGTTCTGGGGTACATGTGCAGATTGTGTAGATTTGTTACATAGGTATACACATGCCATGGTATTTTGCTGCCTCCATCCCCCCCATCACCTACATTAGGTATTTCCCCTAATGTTATCCCTCCCCAATCTCCTCGTCCCCTGCTATCCCTCCCATAGCCCCCAACCACCAACAGACCCCAGTGTGTGATGTTCCCCTCCCTGTGTCCATGTGTTCTCATTGTTCAACACCCACTTATGAGTGAGAACATGTGGTGTTTGGTTTTCTGTTCTTGTGTCAGTTTGCTGAGAATGATGGTTTCCAGCTTCATCCATGTCCCTGCAAAGGACATGAATTCATCCTTTTTTATGGCTGCGTAGTATTTCATGGTGTATATGTGCCATATTTTCTTTATCCAGTCTATCATTGACGGGCATTTGGGTTGGTTCCAAGTCTTTGCTATTGTAAACAGTGGCACAATGAACATATGTGTGCATGTGTCTTTATAATAGAACAATTTCTAATCCTTTGGGTATATAACCAGTAATGGGATTGCTGGGTCACATGGTATTTCTAGTTCTAGATCCTTGAGGAATCACCACACTGTCTTCCACAATGGTTGGACTAATTTACACTCCCACCAACTGTGTAAGAGTGTTCCTATTTCTCCACATCCTCTCCACCATATTTTGTCTCCAGATATTTTAATGATTGCCATTCTAACTGGCGTGAGATGGTATCTCAATGTGGTTTTGATTTGCATTTCTTTAATGAGCAGTGATGATGAGTATTTTTTCATATGTTTGTTGGCCACATAAATGTCTTCTTTTGAAAAGCATCTGTTCATATCCTTTGCCCACTTTTTGATGGGATTGTTTGTTTTTCCTCCACCTGCCTTGGCCTCCCAAAGTGCTGAGATTACAGGTGTGAGCCACCACACCTGACCCAAAAATAAATTTACACAGGCTGAAGTTCTGCCTTTTGCCTTTTTTTCACTGGTATATAATTTGTAGGGAGTAGAACTCTCCATGTTAGCAATCACAGCAACGAAGAATCCTCTTCTTAATAGTCCTGTGCACTGAAGCAATAAAGTAGAGAAACAGAGAGATGGAGAGAGAGAGAAGAAAAATTAACTCAAGAGACAACCAGTAGTGGTGATGGAGATAAGCTGACAGAACCAAATAGATGTCCACAAGTTTGTAAAGAAGCTGAGTGGAGTGGGCACATAAGCATGTATTGTTAACAAACCCAGATGCTGTCTCCAAATCCAAGCCTTGTTTGCAAAGAAAAGTAGGAATGGGGGAGTTTTTATCCCATATTTTTGGAAGATTTAGACACCATGTGCTTCTGAGTTTTTGAAAAACATTGGTGGTTGTCTTTTTTAAAAGTCACGCTGAGAGATTTGAGGAATGGGCACCTAAATTACTCAGACTCGGATTTGGGGATCTAGGAGTCTGAGACAAAATTAAAGGTGATTCTGGCTAAGAGACCAGCAAAAAATACATATACACTTTTTTTCCCCTGTGTTCACAGCCATCCAGACGCACAGGAAATGGGTATTCTTGCTGAAAGTCATGAAAGCACTGGTTATCTGCTAAGTGAGACTCCAGGCAGCATGTTCATCCTTATATCTTACAGAGGAGGTGACTGCCATTCAGTCAATCCCATTACCTTCTCACTGGATCACAAAGGCATTTATGGGAAAAGTCATTTTTGAAAGGAAGAGAGAAAAGTGCATTCAACATGAATAGTTGTCTAATAGAATCATTTCTGCATTTCTCTTTCCCAACAAAGAACCTCAGGTAGCCTTTGTGCCTGGAGGAGGGATGGATAATTTAATTCAGAGTTCCAAAGATAGGGCTGACCGGCCCAGGCAGGAAGTGGGTAGGGAAGTAGTACTCTCAAACAGTGCATGGTCTGGAACTGGGCGTTTTATTAGACCTAATAGGCTGGTCACTTACTTTGTAATTGTGAGAATTTTTTTGATTCTGTATTTTGGCTGTTTGATGTGAATGAAGAAACAGGTAGGACAATTGTTATAGGCAGCCATCTGCCCATAAGTGCAACCAGACTGAGGATGAAGCCAGTGTAGTAACTGGCAGAACAGGCCCCTGCTAATACTACTGAGATACGTGGGACTGATGTACCTGAATCCTGCCGTAATACAGAACTTATATTTTACAGTTCACTCATAATCTTCAAGGTGGTTAGAGAAGGCTTTCCTGATACTTGTAGTAAAAATCTTACTAAATTGAAAAAGAAATGATATTTGAATACTAAGAAACCATTCCTTATTTTCTACAACTAAATTTTAATATGGGGAAGAGAAAGTGAAAGGACATACGAGGACCTGTGATAACAGAAGGGAGGGCTGGGAAAGGAGGATTGAAAGGTCACAGAAAGCAGAGACTAACAAAGCTCAAAGAAAAGATTACTGAATTCACAATTTCTGCATGAGCTGTTTTAAACCTAGCTTACTCTAGACTAGAAGGCTGCTTCTTTAATTCAATACGTATATAGAGAGAAATAATATGATTTAAAACATATACATAATATATTTGTATATGTTTTAAATCTCTACCATGTACTAAGCAAATAAAAATACAAAAATTAACAAGATAAACATTTCACCAAGAGAAACATTCATCTAAAAATTCACAATATTAAGAAGTCTATAATAATATTTAAATTTGTAATAGCTCCTTAGAATTGTATTACCTCATCTAATCCTTAGAACAACCCTGGGGGCATGTTCATATTTCTCCATTTGATAGAAAGGAATCAAAGTTCAATAACTCATTTGCATAGCCATATAATAAACAAGTTGTGAGACTAGGGTTTCTATCTCAGCCTACCTGATTCTTACCATTCCAACCTCACTTATTCCATAGTACTATCCTCCTTGGAGAATAGGAGATTAGGATTCACCATACATAACCACTTTAAGTATAGAAATCCCATTTGGTCGAGGAAATTTTTAGGTAGTTCAGTGATAGTAGGACTCTCCTAAGACCCAAAACTCTGATAGCAGAGCTTTGGACTATCCTAAGACCCAAAGCTCTGAATCATATAAGGAGAGGGAGTGATACTTTAACAAGACAAAGTTGTTCACTGATTTGAAATATGATCTTCAGCCACAGAACTGAAAAAGGGACAATGGCTTAAAGCAAGATAGAATTCGTTAGCTCTGGGTTCTAATGACTTAGCACTGCATCAGAATTAGCACAAACTACTCCTGTAAAAGAACCAGAAAAAATCCTTTTCTTCATGATGGTACTACCTCTTTTCCGAGTAGAGATGGAAGACACAATTTTGAATCACAATTTGTAAGAGTTATTAGTGTACTAAGCAACAGTGAATATGGTCTGCTGTTTGCAAAGAAGACTGCAAGAAATATGTGCTAATTGCAATGTAATTGACTAAATAATCATGAAATAACAAGGGAACTAGTTGGATCGTGAAGGACAAAGTGGGCAAATGTACTGTGCAGTATCACTAGTGGACCATTTGTGATTTTTTTCTTACATGTCACCACTTACCCGTCATGTCCCAGCCGAAGGCTATTTTGTGGCTAATCATTGTCCATAGGTTAATGTCTAAGCTACTTGACATGCCATATACAGTCCTTATGATCTGGTTAATGTCAAAATTTCTGTCTATTCTTATCACCTTCTTTCTAGAATCATATTTAGTTCTCTAAATTTACCTCATTCTCTCCTATCTCCAGGCTTTTGTTATTTTTATTTTATCCAGTTAGAATATTCTCTTTTCTTCTCTTAGAAATGATAACTCCTAATATGATTTTAGCTCCCATTTGTTTAGATTATAGTAGCTATCTCACTTGTAGACCACCCTGTTGTCAATCCTATTGAAGCCCTTTTAATATTCTTTTAATATTTACTTTGGATGATTCACTGTTGTACTCCAAGTACTTGATAGCTGCTTGTCAGGAAGTACTCTTTCAGGAAGAAGTACTGATAGTCCTCTGTGAGGAAGAAGAGTATTCTGGACTAGCATAGAGTTCGTATCATTCAAGAAATTTCATTGCATTAGAAATCTTTGATTTAATGTATTATTAATGAAAATTAAGTCGCATCTACTTTATAGTTTAAGATGGCGTGTATATTTGATCAGACTGCCTATCTATATAGATATAAAGTACATTCCTCAAGCACCACAGAAATGACAAAAATGTTTAAGGCATAAAACACAAAGGAATGAAATAATGGGCGGTGAGGCACACACAAGATTTTGGAAGCTAAAAGCAACAAGAAAAGTCAAAATTGACTTAGCATGACCAAGAAAACTGAATTCTGTGCTTGAAGTAAGAAGGCCAAGAAGAAACCTCATGTATAAAGGTGAATCCCTAAAAAGCTTAGGATTTGAGAAAAGCAGGTATCTTGGAAGCGGGCTTAACATGGGCCTAAGCAGATTGTTTGACAATCTCTCTGAGGAGGGATAAGACTCCCAGATATGCTCCCTGACTCTACACAGTCACATGCTGACCCTTCTCAGCCTGTACTGATGACTAAGAGTTTATTCTCTGACGAGAGTGAAATAGGTAGTCTATATTGGGGATTCCAGACATATTTAATGGGAGAAATCCATGTCTAAAAAATAAATGTAAGTTTCACAGGGAATAATGAATTCTATTCTAGTCTTCATGGCTCCCAAAAAGCTGGCAGCCAACTTGTACCCTTCCAGTATGAGACGGAAGCAGTTCTCCTCCAAGATTATCTGATCAACTGAATCTAAAAGACCTAAAGGTACTGACATTAAGGATTCCCAGAAGAAACAGCCCATCCAGATAATGTTAGAGATACAACCATCACCAAAAATTCCAATCGAATGCACAGAGTTTCTAATCAACTCTTTGTTTCTCACTCTTTAACATAAGCAAAAACGAGGATGACCAGATATTTGAAGCAGGCATTGGATATGGAAAACAAAGACAAAAAACAAACACATAACTTCTCAACCTTAGTTTCTTTAGTTTATAATCTGAACAGTTTCTACCATTAATATTCTCGGAAATAGTACATAGCATCCACAAGAAAAGAACAGAGTGCCACACAAAAGAATATGCAAAGAGTATAAACGAGTTCTTGGTGATAGAAAAATAAATAACAATAATAAAACATTTATAACAAAGTTAAATCTTTTAGAGAACAAACAGAGGAAATGGGATGAAGAAAAAGTTAAAAAAAAAAACCTGAAAAATTAGAGGATCAGTTCAGGAGATGCATTGTTTGAATAATTAATGGTCCAGAATAAAGAGAAAGGAGAAAATAGGGGTGGAGGATACCATCAAAGATATAACTCAATCTTCTTTTCAGAACTAGAGAATCTGATTATACAGACTGGGTCCATTAGGTGGCCAGTATGTTGGATAAAAGCCAACACTTGCCAAGGTGCATTACTGCAACTTTAAAGACATGGTTGATAAAAAGAACATTCTAGAAGCTACCAGGTAACCTTCCAGGTATTATATATAATAGGATATGGTCAAATGGCACTTCCTATGAAGACAAACTCAAAAATCCAGTTGCACATCTATAAAATGAAACCCAGATAATGGGGCAATGTCAACTTCTCTGTCATAATTTTAAGATTATATAAGGGGATTATTATTAATATAATAGAATTCTATATAATAGGATTATATGTATATACATATATAAGAGGATTATTGAATCCTAAAATGTATATTGTTTTATATATTATATATTATACATTATATAAAGAAAAAATTCACATGAAGAATTAGAAATGATAGTTGCTTAGGATTTCTCTGAATAATGACAACTCCAGAAGCTGGAACACAAGAGAGAAATATCTTCACAACTCTCAAGAAATATTTTTCAACACAGAATTGTATGTTTTAGGTATGCCAGATTGTCGAGATATTTTCAGTTACACGAAAAAAAAAAAAAATGCTTGCCATGCACTTATCTCAGGAAGCTATTGGAAAGTGAGTTGTATCAATATGAGAGAGAAAACCAAGAAAGAAGGCAAAACAGGATATGAGAAATAGGGGAGTCATCAAAAGAGACAAATAGAAATATTCCTTATGATGATATTAAAAGGAGTTTGCACAGTTGCAGTTATTCACCAGGGTTAGAGAGCTACTTTCCAGATTAGAGGTGGTTGAAAGGGAGATTTTTTTTTAAAAAAAAAAAAAGGTAAAATGGATTTAAAAATTTAGTTTGTTTGATGATATTGAGAAAAGATTTACCCAGCTCGCAAAAATTTGGGAGCTGGGCTCATGATAAATACTTAGAAAACTAGGAAAGTAAGAAGAGAGAAAAGTGAAGAGAATAAGGAGGAAGATTAAATAAATTATCAATTTCAGATAAACTCTTGTATAGTGAAGGAAAACTAACCGTGTTATATACCATATGTCTCAACTATTAACAATCTTAAGAGAGTAAAAATGACTTAATAAATATTGACCTGAACAGTTGTATACAACCATTATGTAAGGTAGGATGTTGTAAAAGAAAGCTACATTCTCATTTCCATATTGAGAAGTCAAGAGATATTTTAACTGAAAAAAAAAAATAGAACTAGTAATATAGGCTTCTTATTTAGAGATTTTGATGTAAATACCAAAGTAAGCAATTTACAGGGAAAATATTTGCCTCTGGGAAGCGGATAATGGAGGCAGCAAGAGAGTACTACAGCTGTAAGATTGTGTATTATTGTACAGGGTAACACTAATTGCTGTAAGAAACAAACCCTCATGTTTATCATGGCCTCGATGCAATGCAAGTTTATTTCTTGCTCATTTAACAGCCCAAGATGATTGTTTCTGTATGGTGGATATGGCTGTCTTTCATGTGCTCAATGAGGAAGAAGAAATTCTGCCTTCAACTTCGTATCTAGGGTTGCCATGTTTATCACTGTCCAAGTCTGTCAGGTGAACAAAGAGCATGGGGAATTGTCAAGGGTGGGGCTGAGAAAGTCACACCACTTCTGTGCCGGTTGCATTGACAGAACTCAGACATAGGGCTGCTCCTAACAGCCGCAGAGGTTGGGAAATGTAGCCTATCTGTATATCTAGGAAAAATAGGAGGACACCACTTTTGGTGAAAGGTCAGCAGTCCTGCCAGAATGTGTAAAACTGCTGGACTCTCTAAATGTATTACAGATTGTTGTTGTAATTGTGGTTTTGTTCTAAAATGATAAGAGGAAACGATCCAGCATATGTCATTAAAATTTAACAGTGGTTAGATGATGATGATATTTTTTCCCGGCCTTTTTTAAATTATAAAATTTCATTGATGATATAGAAAGTACTTGCCTCAATTCACCTTGCTCCATGCTTCTAATAGAGGATGGTCAAATGGCACTTCCTATGAAAAAAAACTCAAAAATCCAGTTGCTTCACCTGCGAAATGAAACCCAGATAATGGAGCAATGTCAACTTCTCTGTTATTATTTTAAGATTATATAATGGGATTATTATTATATATAATAGAATTATATACAATAGGATTATATGTATATACATAATAAGATTATTTAAACCTAAAATATGTATTATTTTATATATTATATATCATATAAACTATATATTTTATTACAAAATATATATAATATATAATAGGATTATATAATCCTAAAATAATGGCAAAGAAGGTGACATTGCCTCATTTTCTGGGTTTTATTTTACAGATGAAGCAACTGGATCTTTGAATAACTAAGTAGTGAACCCAAAGTTGGTTATTCACTCATTCATTACACTGGTATTTATTAGAGCATCTACAATGAACAAGTCACTGTTATTAAGATGATAACAGCAGCAAACAATCTAGACAAGCTCTCCTTTCACACAAAGCTTCAATCCTAGGGAGGATGCCCAGTGGCAGTGAGGACTCCGACCTGGGTCTTCAACCTGGGAGTTCAGAAGATCCCTGAAGCTCATGATGGGTCCCTCCAGCTGTTAGACTTTTCATATATCATGTATCATCTGTTACACTGAAATAACCTTCCTGCAGCTATGTGATCAGATGGCTTCCCTTATTTACGAAGTGAACAAAAGATGCAAATTGTCTTTGGGAAAGTCTCTGTGAATCAAAAATGACACCGTTTTTCCCTTAACAGCTTTTGGGAGATGGTTCAGATTTGTGTGGAAAGAAAGACATGTGCACATTCCCTGTATAGTTCGCCATTCTTTTCTTCCAGCTATTGGAGGCACTTCTGACAGATACCTTTTCTGGCTGCTTCTAAAACTTGTGAGGTATGCTCTCCTATTCAAACAGGCCTAGAGAAGTCTTGTTTCATGAATTGCAATGTCTGTAAGGTATTCATCCAGCTGCCTGAAAATCATCTCTGCTTCCTTCATTCAGGAAAATATCACCACTGACATGATCTGCTTGCACTTAAATGATTTATGCTTAGTTGGTGCAAGGTTTAGTGAATAAGCATGTTTGAAGAAAAGCTTAAAGCTTGCACTGGACATGAAGTCAGTTACAAAGAATAGAGGTCCTAGAAGAGTAGAAGAGTTGTCTTCAAGGGATTATCATAAAATTTATTGTCCAAAATGTAACACTCTGAGAGTGGGAGGTGATGCTGTTAACAATGACGCTGAGACAGCAGACATAAATAGAACTGCAGACAAACAGGAAATGTTAGCATTAAAGATAGACATTCACTTTTCTTGATGCATGAGTGGATAAATTTGGTATGTATGTGTGTGTTTATTGTGTGTGTGTATATATCCATACATACATGTATTTGTATGTATATATACTGATATATAAATACATATATATACTGATATATGAATATACACATACATGCATATATATGTATATATATCAGTATATATTATTCAGCCTTGAAAAGGAAGGAAATTCTGACACAGCATGGAAAAAACTTCAAGACATTACAATAAATGAAATATGTCAGTCAGAAAAGAATAAATAATGTTTAATTCCACTTATATGGTACCTAGAGTAGCCACATTTATAGAGACAGAAAATAGAATGGCGGCCACTGAGGGCTGAGGAAAGAAGGAATGGAGAGTGTGTAATGGGGCAGAGCTTCAGAAGATAAGCACGTTCCGAAGATGGATGATGGTGAGTTGCACAACACTGTGAATGCATTTAATGTTACTGAACTGAACACTTAAAAATAGCTTAAATGATAGATTTTGTTACGTCTATTTCAATACGATAAAAATTGATTGACTTCACTTTCTTTATTTGGAAAATGATGAAACCTAGAGTTTCCCTTCCGGCCTTTGTCCCAGGTATGTTATGAAACATGTTACGATCTCAATAGAGAATCATTGAGATTGAAACACAGTTAAATCACCCACTGCTCCCTGCTGTGTTGTAACCACTTGGGAAAAAACAGGCAGAGTCAAATGAGGATTAACTCCTGGCAAAGCTGGCCCAAGAACTCAGCAAGTCCTCCCTTTACCTCCTTAATCTAAACTTGAAAATAGCCCAGACGTAAGCCAAGAATGGCAGGCAGAGAATTTGGAACTAAGAGAGCAATGGCCTGCTGGATCCCCAGAAGCAAACACTGATTTGCTTAACGCCTGGAGTAAGGCAGACTATGTTTTTTAAAGAAAAGGATGCCAAAGAAGCCAAGAGAAAAAAGAAAAACAAGGGGAACTGGAGGAAGATGACCCCATTTCTCTTGGCCAAAGAAGCCAAGAAAAAAAAAAGAACAAGGGGACCAGGAGGAAGATGACCCCATTATCTTGGTATCAGATAGTGGCTCTGCCTGCCCTTCTAGTAAAGCTTCACAGATGCCAGGTTCTCCCCAGTCTCAATTATCAAACACGAGCTCCTACACACTACAACCAATGAGGAGAGAAACATAAAAGGATTGAAAGGAGAAACTGAAAACAAAGAGGAAAGAAAGACTCCTGTTGAACAAAAAACAACTTCCAACCTTTGCTTTTCCTGTGCCTTCTCAGATATACAGCAAACCTTTTCCTTCTTATTAACACATGATGTTGGGAAACATTACCTTTTCTTCTTTACCCTGTAGCCAAGTAATTTCCCATCTTTACTCCAAAGGCTATTCACATAAGTGAAACCATTTACACTGAACATTACAAAGGAGAGGAGGTTACGGCCCTTGGATCCAAGTTGAATAATTCAGACACAGTCTCATTCCTACACATCACTCTCCCTTACTTAACCCTGAATTGTTATTTTTATTTTCTTTTCTTTTTGAGAGGGAGTCTCGTTCTGTTGCCCAGGCTGGAGTGAGGTGGCGTGATCTTCCTGGGTCCAAGTGATTCTTCTGCCTCAGCCTCCCCAGTAGCTGGGACTCCAGGCGTGTGCCACCATGCACAGCTAATTTTTGTATTTTTAGTAGAGATGGGGTTTTACCATGTTGGTCAGGCTGGTCTCGAACTTCCAACCTCAAATGATCCACCTGCCTTGGCCTCCCAAAGTGCTGGGATTACAGGCCTGAGCCACCGCACCCAGCCTCCTGCATTGTTGATTAACTGATTTGTGTGTCTATGACCCACCCCATCCCTGAGCCCCCAACTTTAGAGAAAGATCCTAGAGGGAGCATAGCATGTTGTTTGGCTGTCGAGGCCTTCTTTCCACAACAGTCCATGCCAGCACACCTGGGGATTCCATAAACACCTATATTCCTGAACCATTTATTAAATCTCTGTGCATGCCTAGGGCAGGGCCAGGTCCTTGCCCTGAAGGAACCCATTATTTAATAACAATCTATAGATTCTGGAGCTGCTGGTGGCAGGGATGCTTTCTCACAGGTCCCATGGGCTTCAGGGAGGGAAGATTTTCAAGAAGATTAGGAGATGAATGTGTTTTGAAAGACAGTACAGAGTTAGCCTTGACTGCAAATTGGACATTTTATTTCATTTGTCTCATGGATAATCACAGATAAAGACTTTGATCTTTATCCCCCTGGCAACAATAAGAATAAGGCAGGAACTCTGTGTACTATCTTTTATTTCTTTTCTCTGCAGTTCTGGGAAAATCTAGCCTATTAAAATGCTCAGAGGAGTCTCTCCTTGTTGTGCTCTTAAATGTTGCTGGGCGTTAACCCCTCGGTTGGTCATTGTCCGGACAATACCATGATAAGAAGGAGACAGGGGAGGGACTATGAAGCTCTTCTCTCTCAGCAGAAGGACGAATGGATGGGGAAGAGCAAGAATGTTGAAAGGGAAGAAAAGGAAGACTAGAGAATTCAATGCTAAGTGTCCTGGAAAAGATCAAAAGGAAGAATTACAACAGCTATGTAGCATGGCCGTCCCAATGAATGCAAGGGATCAAATTGGGCCTTTATTCTTCAGACACAAGATGCTGACTGTCTGTGGCCTGGGTTGGCAACATCAGGACCTTTTACTCTTCAGAAAGCTTCTCCTTTCATGATCAAACCAAGCGAAACATTCCACAATGAAACTTGAGAACTGACTCGACAAAAAAAAGGCATGTGGAGAAGCTGAAATGGAATTCAGGGAGTGTGGTAGCCCAAGATGAATACATCTTCCCTCCCGCGATGTATTTAACTGACTCCACTGGCTATTGAATCACTATGTTTATTGATCATGTTTATCAAGGGCAGAAAGTAACCTTCACTATAAAATGAAGAGTGTATTAGCTCTTATTTATCCTTACTAAGGAGTTGACCAAACACCAGGTCCTTTTAAGGCTTGAGATGAAATCTGGTGCACTAGAGTGGATGTGTGCAGGTGGTACACATGTGCATCGGGGTGCAAGCACACAGGACCCATCCCTCCAAGGCGGGTGGACTACACTGCTGAGCCACAGTGTCTGACCCTGTTTGGACAAAGAGACTTAAATGTAGACATTATTTACCACCATATCCAAAGGGGATTATATGCAGAGTCATTTCATTGTCATGTTAACTTGTGGGATACTTTATATGATTAGTTTTAAGTCTAATACATTTTAAGTCTTTATTCTGTGTCTTTATTTCCCCATTTATATATATTTAATATATATTATATGTATACAATATGATATATGTATTATACTTTAAGTTCTGGGGTACGTGTGCAGAACGTCCAGGTTTGTTACATAGGTATACACATGCCATGGTGGTTTGCTTCATCCATCACCCTGTCATCTGTATTAGGTATTTCTCCTAATGCTATCCCTTCCCTATCCTGCCACCCCCTGCTATCTCTCCCCTAGCCCCCCACCCCCCGACAGGCCCCAGTGTGTGATGTTCCCCGCCCTGTGTCCATGTGTGCTCATTGTTCAATACCCACTTATGAGTGAGAAGATGTGGTGTTTGGTTTTCTGTTCTTGTGTTTTAATGTAACCATAACATTGTAATTAGCCCAGACCTCACTTGACTTTTGAAATGCCCTTTGTGTACGTGTGTATGCATGTGCAAGCATGTGTGTGTGCACACACATGCATGTTGAACACAGCAATGGAAGAGTCTTAAGGTGAAAGAAATTCTATGTTGAAAATTAAGTTATACAGAATGTAGTAAGAATTGCCAGTTTCACTCACCAGCCCTTTATTTATTTTTCAATGGCAGCATAAATCCCATAGCAATTAATTCTGTACCTAGCCGCCAGAACCACAGATACACCCAATGCAATGTGTAGCAGTAGTTAAAACTTCTGGAAAGAAAACAAACTTCTAAGATTGTCTGGTAATCAGGTCCCTCCTCTAACATGATTTTGAATGACACATGTAAAAGAATGACCTCTAGTGGTTAGACGCCAAACCTGCAGTGTTTAATTAAGAACCAGATCTTAATGGGCGGGGTGGGACTGTATTCAAGCAGTTATACAAAGCAGCATGAGGCATCCTAATAGAGAACACACACCCACCCAACTTTCTCTCATATAATGTGGCAATTATACTGGGAGACATCAAAGCTCCCATATCTCACAGAAGCCTAGAATTAGTTCAGGGGCTTGTAGCTTCTTTCTCAATGTAACGCTATACACAGGATTACTTTCAGTTGCTCAGACTTCTGCTTAAAAATTCCCAGTTACTGGACACATTGTACTGGTAATTTACCTTAGTTTATTTTTTTCCTGCATAATAATAAACTCTCTTTTTCTTTGAGGAATAATTTTCTCATGTCCCTAATTTAGGGAAAGGGAGTGGGAGATAGAGCATATTACTCTACATCTCAATTTAGAAGTGAAATGTGGAAAATCTCTTCCACTTCCCTTGCAGCTAGAAGCAAAGCTCATGAACTAAGAGTAAGTAGTCATCTTCCTCCCCAAGAACTCAAAGCTGGAATGAGGCGGTTGGTGATTGATAGTGGCAGTTAGGTGTTGCCCAAAGGAAGTATCTAGAAGTAGAGGCAATCTCTAACAGGTTTTGCATTGGTTATGTCCAATGCAAATGTGATATTCTTCTGCAATGTGATATTCCTTTGGTATAAGTTGAAAGTCTTAATGTGTTCATATTATTTTTCAAAGCCTTCGTGTCTCTGTGCTAACAGTTCTACACAGAAAGAAAATCATGTATTAAAATTTAAAGAACTAGAAGACAATTGCTTAGCTATTTTAATTAATTTGGGGTGGGGTGTCCTGTTATTGTTTTTAAACCCCTACTTTGAGGTGAGATAAGCAAATGAAACGAAAATGTGCACATTGGGAACTGGGATAAAAATAATAACCTGAGACCTCTGTGAGTGGGCTGTATTTCCTGCATAGACTTCTATGCAGGTATATTTCTCATATAGACTTCTTTACAGGTATATTTATTTCTCATATAGACTTCTATACAGGTATATTTATTTCTCATATAGACTTCTATACAGATATATTTCTCATATAGACTTCTATGCAGGTATATTTCTCATATAGACTTCTATGCAGGTATATTTCTTTCTCATATAGACTTCCATACAGGTATATTTCTCATATAGACTTCTATGCAGGTATATTTCTCATATAGACTTTTATACAGGAATATTTCTCACATAGACTTCTATACAGCTATATTTCTTTCTCATATTGACTTCTATACAGGTATATTTCTCATATAGACTTCTATACAGGTATATTTCTCATATAGACTTTTATACAGGTATATTTCTCACATAGACTTCTATACAGGTATATGTCTCATATAGAGTTTTATACAGGTATATTTCTCACATAGACTTCTATACAGGTATATTTCTCACATAGACTTCTATACAGGTATATTTCTCATATAGACTTTTATACAGGTATATTTCTCACATAGACTTCTATACAGGTATATTTCTCACATAGACTTCTATACAGGTATATTTCTCATATAGACTTTTATACAGGTATATGTCTCACATAGACTTCTATACAGGTAGAGTTCTCATATAGAGTTTTATACAGGTATATTTCTCACATAGACTTCTATACAGCTATATTTCTTTCTCATATAGACTTCCATACAGGTATATTTCTCATATAGACTTCTACACAGGTATATTTCTCATATAGACTTCTATGCAGGTATATTTCTCATACAGACTTCTATACAGGTGTATTTCCTGTACAGACTTCTAATTTTAACCATAAACTCCTTGGGATTTCAGGGTTATAAAAATATAAAAGAAGACAGTTTTTCTTGTAATGTCTTATGAAAATCTGTTGACCCTATCGCGCCTCCTAACACCATGGGAAAAGGTAACATAATGGTCTTAGTCCAGCTCAAAGGCCTGAGGTGTCTCATTATTTCTTCCATGAAGGCAATTTTTCTATAATCTTTCAGTTATCTAACCAGCCACCTTCACCTACGTCCCACTCACTCTTATCAACATAACATCCCATATCTCACATTAACAGGAAAGACAGAAAAGAGAGACTTTGTCTTTTTCCCCATTAATATATTCCTCCAGTAGTTCTATGACTTTCTTGTGTACACTGGAACCTTTAAACCTTTCAAATTAATCTGGCCTTATATACTAGTATCCCCATATGAACATAAGACTGAGCCAGTCTATTTCGTCCACAGCAAATAGAGTACAAATTATGCACAGCATTATGTTAGACTTCATGGGAAAGATCTAAAGATTGCCCTGGAAACATAAAGTTAGAAGTGACATACACCCAGAAAAGTTTCAAGCCAGAAGAAAGGCAGGCTCTGACCAGTTAACAATCATTAGTCCTATAAGTTGGATAATCAGCACAGCTCATTCCAATTCAATTTGACTCTCTCTTTTAAACCTGAATAAAATAGTGAATATTTCTATCCAGATTTATACATCTTTAACATCTTTAATTCTCATCATACATAAAGAATATTCACTTCGAAAATCAACAATATTTAGTAGGTCAAAGGATACAAAGTTGTAGACATAGGGGATAAACAGGTCTAGACAGCTAAATATAAAACATGTGGACTATAGTTAATAAAATTGTTTTGTGTTGGAGGTTTTTGTCAAATAAGTAGATTTTAGCCATTCTTATCACAAAAAGGAGCTATATGAGATTAGAGATATATTAATTTGCCTTAATGTTGTAATTATTTTTCTACCTATATGTATCCCATAAAATATACTATACACCTCAAATGGGCACAGTAAACTTTACTTAAAAAAAAAAAAAAGAAAATCAAAAATATCCAGAACTGACAGTGTAAAACTCTATTTTGTTCACAATAGTATACTTACTTACTGTCCACTACCCCAGCAAAATAAACTTAAACATAGTAGATTTTATGATGTTTTACAGCAAAGACAGCTTTTAAGATGCTTCTGTTAGCCAGAAAACAAGTGTAAGCATAAAGGGCTTTGCCTGATTCTTCAGCTTACCAGTGTTTCCATGTGTTCCCTCTTCAGTTCTTCAGAACTGAACAGCCTCTGAACATCTCCCTTTGAATAGGCAGTGTATTAATTGCTTTACAAAGGCAATGTTCCAACCTGGCCAACACAGTAAAACTCCATCTCTACTAAAAATACAAAAATTAGCTGGGTGTAGTGGGATATGCCTGTAATCCCAGCTACTTGGGAGGCTGAGGCAGGAGAATCACTTGAACCTAGGAGGCAGAGGTTGCAGTGAGCTGAGACTACGCCATTGCACTCCAGCCTAAGCAATGAAGCGTGACTCCATCTCAAAAAAAAAAAATGTTTATTGGAGATAACCATAGATCTTCTGTAAACCTGTTATGTATTTTAGCAAAGCCTTCAGAAGCAGTCAATTGTCCTATGGAACAAATATGACCAACTTTTTGTAGCTGGATCTTACTACACATGCATCAGAAACACAAAATAGTATGTCATCATGAACATTTGTAGAAGTTAGGATCAGTTAGAGTTATTTGGGGAAAAAATGGCCAAGAAACTCAAGTGACCTTACAAGCAGGAAAAAAAAAAATACTGGGAATATTGATAGCGAGAAATCAAAGTATCAATCCACAGAAAGCAAGAGGGAGTCAGAATACATATAAGTGAACCCTTAGTTCCTGGACCATATTCCTCTACAGCAGTGTTCCAATACACACATAAACAAATACCCACAAGCAATACTTACCCTCATGTTGGGTAATCTTGACCCAGTAGACACACACACACAAAAACCATACCCTTAAATCAGGTTATGTCCTGACATTTCCCTACTTTTCTTATTATGAAGGAATAATTTAAACACAGCAAAGTACACAGATTTTCAGTGTACAGTTGGATCAGTTTTAACACACATTTTAAAGTTTCTCCTGGCTCTCAGGCACTTTTTTGTAAGCACTGAGATTGTTAGCCATAAGTAAAACAAATCCTCTGATTTCAAGAAACTTACATTCTAGCAGAGCATGCAGATAGTAAACTTATAAATACATAGGAAAACAGACTATAAGTCAAGGATGCATTATTCACAAATGGAGGTAATGGAACTGCTCCTCAATACGATGACATTTCAGCAGATCTGAGAGGGCTGAGGGATTGAGCCATCCAATTCTCTAAAGAGGGCAAACACAGGCAGAAGAGAATGTATACAGTAATGTTGCCATCACCCAAACAAGATATAGAACATTCCCAACACTCCAAAAGATTTCTGTACCCTTTTCAGTCAGCCCTCTCCTCTACTCAGATAACTGCTATTCTGATTTCTTCTATCATACATTAGTTATGCCTATTTATGAACGGTATATAAATAGAATCATACAGTATACACTCATTTGCGTTACCCAATACATTTTAATAAATTCATTTTATAGCTCCCTAGCGGGTTGCAACCCAGTTTGAAAAACAAATTGATTTAACATATACCATACATCAGATTGACTTGGTGGGCTTTAAAAAATTGCAAATTATCAGCCCCCCACAGAGATTCTGATTAAAATGTAGATTGCTGGGCCCACTCCAGATCAATAAACGTATATCCTAGTGTGGTGCTGCAGGTTGTTCAAAGACTACACTCCAATATGGTTTACAGTTGAGTTTCTCAATCACTCTAAACAATGCTTTCACCATGTCCCCACCTCTATCCCAGCTGAGAAAATACAATGGCTCCTTGTTTACTGCCTACTAAATCAAGCCAAGTGCCCTTGTCAGACATGCGAGGCCTTCCATCAAAGAGCTTTGTTTTCCTGGCTGAAACACCTTCCTGTTACTCAGCAACAGCAATGGGAACCTCGCCTGTTTAGTGACCCCTCCCGCCCAGTCATCCCTCCACTGCAGAATCCAATGCTAAATTTCTACGGCATTCAAGAACCTATCAATGCTTGTTAAGTTGAATGACAGCCTCAGATTTATATTCCCTGGAAACTGTGTTGGTCATGGGTGGATCTGTGAATAATAGCCAAGTCTGTAAGGCATCACAGGTTCATGCAGAGGTAGATTGATTGACTCATGTCATTCATTCTCTTCCATGAAGTTGTGTTCTGTGTTATTTCTCTGTTAAAGGGAGCATTCTTTGGCACTACCACCTTGTTAGAACATTGGTTCTATGTGGTCTCCTGGGTATATCTGGGAACAGATTGGCCTCATTTCTCCTTATGCTTTCTCACTCTGCAAATCGGAGGGAAAAAAAAGACTCTTTGAGTTATGACCCTTTGAGTTATGGTTGAAACAAAAGTCATAGAAATATATCACTAAAAGCAGGAAATAAGGGGTAGAATAAAGAGAAGAGGATGGTAAATTAAACAAAACCTTCAATTTCTAGTCTCTGTGTTTTATTCTCTTCTCTCTGACCCATATAAAACACTGCACAAATGCGTAGTTATCTTGGTTCAATGTCCTTTCTGTGTTATATTTATTAATTTATTTGTTCTTTATTTAACATATATTTTTAAGTATCCCCTGGTACTTTTGTAGGCACTGAGATTATTAGCTCTGAGAAAAACCAAGCCCCTGCCTTCAAGGAACTTGCATTGTAGTGGAACATGCAGGTAGTAAACAGATATACAGCAAACATATAAATATAATTTATTTATAAATAAACTATAAATAAGGGTGAAAAGGGAAGGGTGCATTATCCACAAATGGAGGCAATGGAACTTCTCGATAAGGTGGCATTTCAATATACCTGAGAGGGGTGAGAGATTAAGCCATTCAACTCTCTAAAGAGGGCAAATGCAGGCAGAAGAGAATTGCAAAGGCCCCAGGGTGGAGGTCTTCTTCCTGTGTTTGAGCAATAGCAAGGAAGCTGCTCTGAGGCAGGTCAGAAGAGTATTGTGGAAGTAGAATACAAAAGGACTTTTGGGCCATTGTAAGAACTTTGGCATTTATTCTGAGTAAGTTAAAACAGGGTTTTGAGCTGAGACACATGTAACGTATTTTATGTTTTCATAGATTTACTCTTACTACTGTGTTGAAATAGACTAACAGGCAGGAAGAAGGAATTGGGGCAGCTATTATACAAAGCCAAGTAAACAGTGTTGGTAACTTGCAACAGGGCAGGGGGATTAAAAATAGTAGGATTATGATTATATTTTGATGGTGGCAATGACAAGATTTGTTGAAGTGTGGGGTATAAGAAAAGGAGGATATCCCCGGATACTCCCAAGGCTTTTGGCCTGAACAACAGGAGATATGAGGTTACCATTTACTGACACTGTAGAAGGATTAAACTGGAAGAGGGTCTGGGAAGTCATTTTTAAACACATTTACCTTTTAGATATCCAAACAATGATGTCCAGAAGACAGCATATATAAAACTGTAGCATTCATGTGACATGTTTAGTCAGAGATATAAAGCTTGAATGTCCATTTATGGATAGCATATATATGTATAGGAGACATTTTTTATAAATGGCATATATATTGGATTTGTTAATTTATAGACAGCATATCTATCTATATATGTCATATATTTCATCTATAAATTGACAAATCCAATATATATATATGCCATCTGTAGATACATATGTATGTGTATCTAAATGAGACTGGATGGTTGTACAAGGAGAAGGAACAATGTCTAAGCACTGAGCTCTGAGATATTTCCAATACATGGCTGTCAGAGAGATGCAGAGAAACAAAGAAGACAGAAAAGAAATGTTCAGTTATACAAAAGGAAAAACAAGAGGAAGTCGGATCCCGGAAGCCAAGTGAAAAGAGGATGTTAACAAGGAGCATGTGATCAACGATGTCAAATGCTCCTGATACGTTAAGCAAGATGAGGTCTGAAAATTAATTATCTAATTTCAGAACATGGAATTCATTAGTAATTTTGACAAGGCACATTCAGTGGAATTAGAAGGGATGAAGTCCTCATATAAATGGGTTGAACAGAGACGTGAAGGAGAAAAATTAGAGACAGGTTTTCTGTCTGAGAGTTAGAAACAACTCTCTCAAGGAGATTTGCTATAAAGTGGGTAGAGAAATGATAAGTAGTTGAACTATATGAACAGATACACACACATATATCTCATCTTAAATAAACATATAGTACATTTGTGAGCTCAGGAAATAATCCACTTGAGAAAGGAAAGAGCTGAAGATTTATGAGAGAAGTGAGGGAGTGAAACAAACATATCCCTGAAGTGATGTATTTAAGTAGGTGACAGACAGTGAAATCTGGAGCACAGAGGAGGTGCTGGTCTTGGAAGCACGGATAACTCACCTATTGGACCAGGAGGGAAAGGGGAATGCATCAACACTGATGTTGCACATGAGGTCAGGGGAGCTGGCAGATGTTTTCTTCCTTTGCTACTATTTTTTCCATGAAATAGAAACTAAGGTCATCAGCTGAAACTGAAAATGCAAAAGGAGGTATTGGAGGAACATAAGAATAAATAAGTCCTCTAGAAGAATTAGACCATGAAAGGATTAGGGAAATGCAGTAGGATTTCTAGGCATCACTGAGGGTCCACGGGAGGGTAGAGTCATCAGAGTAAAATGTGAGTTAGAACCTCATATGAGTTCATTTTTATTAGCCCCGTCTTGCAGATGAAACAGACCCACCATGTGATACAATTGTCAGAGGTCACATAACAAGCATCAGAGATATTCCAGGTCCTAGTTCACTATTTCTACCTACATGCCCTTGTGTTTTGTCCTGTGTCATGTGTTTTGGTTTGCTCCTCTAAGCAGATCTAAAACCCTTCCTGGACAGTGGTGTGTCTCCTATGCTACCTGAGTCTTTCACAGGGCCTTACACTGTAGAGGATATAAACTTACTTAATTCCATCACTGATGTCTTTAGCAAGTGTTTATTTTCTGAGGATCAGAATTGTGACAGATGGTAAAGCATACCAGGTCTTATTCCCTTGGGGAATGCTATAAAGTGACTATTCCCTAATTAGGGAGAAAATGAATCTAGGGAAAAGAAAATCTACATAAGCAAACAACAACAACAACAACATGAGTGATCACCCCTCCCTCACCTCTAAGATTTTGTACCCAGGAGGCATGGGACTCTAGGTAAAATGAGAGGCCTCTTTGTTTTAGATAAGAATAGCAGTGGAATATTATTTTATTAAACTTGTAATCATAAAACATTATAGCTGGGAGGGACTTTTTGATTTTCTTATGCAGAAAAGAAGTCCAAAAATGTTAGTAATGTGCTTAATTGTCATTCATAGAAAACAGCATTGGAACCTATGATGCCACATTTTGCCTTACAAAATCAGAAAGATGGACCAGAAACTAAAGATGTTCTACGTCTGCCCCTCTAGGTAGCCCGACTGCTTTGCTGTCTCTCTCGGGCTTGGGCTTGAAGGAGTGAATTAAGATGATGCATTTCTTTCTCTCTTTTTTTGCTTTCTTTTTTCTTATTTGTAGAAATGTGTGGGGTACATGAGAAATTTTTACATATATATATTTTGTATATCATGTATAGTACTCAGGTCAGAGTATAAATGTCCATCACCTGAGTACAATACATTTTATAAACTATAGTCATCCTACTCTGCTATCAAACATTATACTTATTCCTTCCATCTTACTATGTGTTTGTACCCTTTAACCTTCTTCTCTTCACCCTCCCCTCTTTTCTTCACTTACTCTTCCCAGTCTGTTATCAATTTTTCCAATCTATACCTCAATGTGTTTAAAGGTTTGAAATTCCCACATATAAGTGAGAACATATCATATTAGTCTTTTTGTGTCGGTCTTATTTCACTTAAGATAATGACCTCTAGTTCTATCCATATTGCTGAAAATGATATTTTGATAAAAAGTATTTCATAAAAAGCATTTCATTCTTTTTATGGCTGAGTAGTATTCCATTGTGTATACGTAGCACATTTCCTTTGTCCATTCATCCATTGATAGTCACTTAGTTTGATTCCGTATTTTTGTATAATGGGCAGTGCTGCAATCAACATGTAAATTCAATTATCCCTTTGATATATTGATTTATTTTCCTTTGGGTGGGTACCCAGCAGGATGGAATGGTAGTTCTGTTTTTATTTTTGGGGGAGAAATCTCCATACTATTTTCCATAGTGGCTGTACTCGTTTACATTTCCACCAACAGTGTATAAGATTTCCCTTTTCTTTACATTTTCACCAACATCTGTTATTTTTGTCTTTTTAATAATAGTCATTCTGACTGGGGAAAGATGATAACTTCATTGTGGTTTTGATTTGCATTACCTTGATGATTAGTGGTGTTTAGCATTTTTTTATATACTTGTTGGGTATTTGTGTGTCTTCTTTTTAGAAAATGTCTAATGATGTTTTTTGCCCACTTTTTGACAAGGTCTTTTTTTATTCCTGTCTTCCTTTTGAGTTCCTGTAGATTCTGGATATTAGTTCCCCTGATGGATAAATACTTTGCAGATATTTTCTCTCATTCACTAGGTTGTCAGTTCATTCTGTTGATTATTACTTTTGCTGTTCAGAAACTTTCTTATTTAATTAAGTTTGATTTGTCTATTTCTGTTTTTGCTGCCTGTGCTTTTGAAGTCTTATTCATAAATGTTTTGCTTCGACCAACGTCCAGGAGAGTTTTCCCTAGATATGCTTTTAGTCTTTTTATAGTTTCAGGTCTCACCTTTAAAACTTTCATTCTTTAAGAGCTGATTTTTGTATATAGTAAGAGATGGGGGTAGAGTTTCATTCTTCTGCCTGAAGCTATACAATTTTTCCAGCACCAATATGGTGCATTTCTGAGCTCTCACAAGAGGAAATATTTAACTTTGTCACACCAAATTGCAACAACTGAACTCTAATGTATCTGTTCTCAATAGA
>PVKP010015746.1:0-49733 GCA_004027715.1 Plecturocebus donacophilus | reverse complement strand
CATCACCAGTAGCAGTACCATCACCAGCTGCAGTACCATCACCAGTAGCAGTACCATCAACAGCAGCAGTACCATCACCAGTAGCAGTACCATCACCAGCAGCAGTACCATCACCAGTAGCAGTACCATCACCAGCTGCAGTACCATCACCAGTAGCAGTATCATCACCAGCAGCAGTAGCACAGAAAAGGACACAAATTTTGTGTTATCACCAATTAACCACTGAGTTGTTATTGTTTCCTTTGGTTTTTACTTTTGGCCACATAGCTAGGTTTCTGGTTCCCCCACAGTAGGTATTTTCACATAAGAAGAATAGTTACAATGTTTATAGGGTAGTTGTAGGAAGAACCTAGTTTATTTTATATTTGGCTAATTGGTCTGTGCTGCATTGTTATATACTCCTGGATTATAGATTAAAAGTCTCTGTAGTCATCTCTGAAGAGCAAGCTATCATTAAACATGCCTGTTTATAAAATAAAATAAAATAAAATAAAAGAGACCTGAGCTGTCGGCAGAAGCATCTGGAGGCCAGGGAGGAAACTCAGCAAGGAGAGACATTTGCCATGGCAGAACCCTTCAAACCAGTAATTAGATATCCTGTCTGTCTAAATGATCTTGAAGAACCTGTGCAACTGAAATATGGATATGCCTGCTGCCTCCGATGCATCAATTCATTGCAGAAGGAGCCCCATGGGAAAGGTGTACTGTGCCCCTTATTCACTGTGGTCTCTTAGAAGAATGACATCAAGCCCAAGTTCAAGCTGAGGGCACTGGTTTCCATCATTAAGGAACTAGAGCCCAAGCTGAAATCTATTCTAACGATGAACCCAAGGATGAAGAAGTTTCAAGTGGATATGACCTTGGAAGTGGACACAGCGAACAACCATCTCATCATTTCTGAAGACCCGAGGAGTGTCCGATGTGGGGATTTCAGACAGAATAGGAAAGAGCAAGCTGAACGGTTCAACTCCGCACTGTGCGTGCTGGGGACCTCTAGCTTCACTTCTGGCCGCCGTTACTGGGAGGTGGATGTGGGCATCAGGAAAGGATGGGAGGTGGGCATTTTTAAGGAATCTGTGAATTGACAGGGGGATATTGTACTTTCTTCAGAACTCGGCTTCTGAACTGTGGGTTCCAGAAAAGGAAAGATCTTTGCCACTAGCATTATGCCTTCGACTTTTCTCTGGGTGAGTCCCCAGTTGTACAGAGTGGGGATTTTCCTGGTTGTAGGTATGAGGTTCATTTCTTTTTATAATGTTAGTGGTGGGTGCCATATCTACATATTCAACAAAATTCCTGTTATAGAGCCACTGCATCCTTTTTTCTGCTCATAAACGTGAAACTCAAGATGATCAGAGCTTCCTGAGTATCTGTCCTGTGATCATTCCAGACAGTGCCAGTCACCGAGTTTATTCTGGGGAAAAGAAACATTTGAACATAGTTATTGATACGAAGTTTCTGTGTGCACATAGCCAGAGCTAAGAACATTTCTGCTAGATACACATAGGTACAAAGGGATAGAAGGGAAACATCAGTCATTTTGTAAACCATGAACAGAAAGCAATTATATTAATTAGGGGAAAATTACATTTTACTATAAAGTTTGTCATGTTTTCTTTGGGGCTGATGTTTATATTTCCATTCAATAAATATTTTGAAATTTCAGAAAAAAAAATAGAAAGAAAGAAAAGAAACTCTAGCAACTTGGGGCTCACAGTGATACAGGCAGCCACCCCAGTTTACCAAGACATTGAGATAAGTTCGTGAGGAGGAGGACCTGAATCCTTGCTTGGCTTCTCAAACAAAAGTATAGTTTCCTGATTGTGATTAACAACACTCAGAACAACTGTGCTGTGAGCTAGCTTTTTTTTGCCCCAATTTTCTGGTTATTATAGGAAATAGCTTACAAAACAGAAAATTTTTTCTCGTTCCGGATGATTTCTCAGACTTATTTGCCATGAAATGTCACCTTCTCAGGTGAGAGAACAGAATTTATCACAATTAAAGAAAGATTTGACATGTGGCTTTAAGTGGTTCAAAAGTGTCTCTCAGCTTTGAAACTCTACAGCATTTGTTAGACATGCACATGTGCATGGAAAATTTATTACGACTGTTAACGTTACGTGTTCTTCAAGAATGATTATATCATTTTTATTGCTTTCAGCAGTGTCTGCTGCAAGAAAAGTTTCTCGTCTTTGAGAAACTAATGAACCATGTTTATGATCTACAAATGTGTACTGAGTAGTAAAGCAATATTCACTGACCTGCCAGGGCACTGTCTCTCCACCTTGTGCGATATTACTACACAAAGTGAGCAAAACAAATTAGAATAATTATTTGAGAGTGAGGCATATGATGCTTCCAAGTATAATTGTCTCCAACCAATTGATAAGGTGTGAATATATTAACATCTAATTAGAGTAGATTAGAAAGGGACTGCAATTTAAATCCCTGAACAACCTTCTACATCTGGGATTATTACATCCACTTTCTAGCAAACTTTAGCAGAAAATATTGTTGCCCTCTACTTAAGTTATTAGCTGTAGAATGTGGTTCTTGATTGTGTTGGCTTCTGTTAGAAATTTGGAGGAGCTAAAGGCATTTTTCTTCTTTATCTAAACACATTGACAAATAATCAAGGAGGCAAATGGCAATTAAATATGGTGCTAGTTTTATCAGTGGATTCCTGATAGCTCTCAAAGCAGAGGGCTCCCTGGTAACATTAAATTAGAGAAGGTATCAGGGCTGACTACCTCTTTCCTCCGGTGAAACTTTTCCAATGAAGCTGGAGAAAGTAGAATATTCCTGAAGAGAGAGACCTTTCCCTGGTGAGTTTATTACATGAAGATAAGAAGCAGAGAAAAGTGTTAGCAAACCACGAAGAACCAAGCAACTGGCCCCTTTGTTATTTCAGTGCAATGACCCCAGGTCCTGCTTAACATTATCCAATGGAAAGCAATAGTTTACCTCCCTGATCCATGGGAAAAATTGAGTAGTAGGACAAAGAGAAGAACCAGATCTGTACCTCCCCACCTGGCTCCTTCTTGTGGAAGACAACACTCTGGTTATTAGCTCTTTTCAAAGGATCCTCTTTGAAGCTTCAAGTACTCCTGTTTAAGAAATCCTTAGAGTGTGGGTTAGTCTTACATACAAATAAACAAAACTTGGAGAAACTTACCAATTATAATTAAATTTCATTAAGATAATTAAATAGGTCATTTTTTCTCTTTGCCCTTGGAGAATCAAAAATCATCAGGTCCCACTCCTTTAGCAGGGATGAAATCCACGTTCTTGTAAATCTGTGCCAACCCAAGATAGAGTAGACCCGGGGAGGTGTGGGTGGCAGTGGTCAGAGTGGAAGTCCTTCTCCCCTGATCTTCACACTCACATAGCAAAGTTTGGTGTTCCTTATTCACGTAAAACATTTGAAATTAGTTTAAAAATGTTTCAATATCACAGCAATGAGACTAAGACAATTTATTTAGTCCAAGAATAAAATAAAATCATAATAAGGTAAATCAAGGTCTGAATTTCACATTCTCAGGAATAAGCAATCTAGCCTAGTGGGAACACCTTGGAATATTCAGGGACTGAGGTCCTTCTCTATGCTGACTAAATGTATGAGCTTGAGCAAGTTACTAAGGGCCTTTGCCCCCATCTGAATGCAGTCTAAAAGAAAGCTACAACACTTCAGTTTTAGAAGAAACTATCTATAACCTATTCAAATCCCTTTTACTATAGATTAAAGAAAAAAAAAACTAAGGACAAAGCTTAGGGGTCTTTCCCAATGTCAGATCAATTAAACACACACACGGTGTTTCACGCCTATAATCCCAGCACTTTGGGAGGCTGAGGCAGGCGGATCACGAGGTCAAGAGATGGAGACCATCCTGGTCAACGTGGTGAAACCCCGTCTCTACTAAAAATACAAAAATTAGCTGGGCCTGGTGGCACAGCCTGTAGTCCCAGCTACTTGGGAGGCTGAGGCAGGAGAATCACTTGAACCCAGGAGGCAGAGGAGGTTGCCGTGAGCTGAGATCGCACCACTGAACTCCAGCCTGGGCAACAAAGAGCGAAACTCCACACACACACACGCACACACACACACACACACACACACACACACACACGAATAGGACCAAAATCTCTTCCTTTACAAGCCTTTTCCTCCATGGCAGAGCCGCGAAGGGGACAATATGAGAATGTGCTATGCCAAACAATGGCATTGTATAAATCTAAATAAGTATTACTAATGCTTGCCTGTGTTTCATTGAGGAAAAAGACCCACAAAAATCGGATTTTCTACATGGAACAGAAAGCTGAGAAACTGAGTTTACAATAATAAAAAAAAAACACTCTGTAAAGATTTACTTTAGCATTTAAAGGGAAAAGGTCCTTGGAAATGTTTTAAAACTGCAACCGATGGTTTCTTCCCATTCAGCGTCATTAAGACAACTGTGTCACTTGTCTTAATTGTGTTTCATTGTGTTAATTCTGGCTCCATTGGTCTCTGCCAGTTCTGTTGAAAATAAAATGAACAAAGAAAAGCTGGGATACAAAAACTTTTCTAAGATATGTGTTAATGATAGTATCTAGAAGAGAAGAAGAAATAAGACCAGATCTAAAAGTCTGCGCTCTAAAGGCTCTAGCAGCACTTAAACATACATTAATGAGGGCTGTTATTACCTGGTGCTCGTGACCCTTGGCCCACTGATAATTCGCCATAAAAAAATTAAAATGTAGTAGTACTTTTCTGAGGAGACTGCAGTGACCGTCTTTAACAGGCATCCGTGCCAGTGTTACCGTGATCTCCAGTTTCCTGGTGGCCGCCCTTCCGATGTCCTTCTGAAGAACAATCAACCTCTGCCCTTCCTCCAACCAGACTGACTCAGATGATCTGTCCTCATTGAATTCAGTGGTGTCCAACCTTTAGGCGTCCTGTTCTTATCTCATTTCTGTCCTCTGAACCAGCCTACGTGCAACACCCACTGATACTTAAAGAATGATCACAGCACACGTAGCCTCGGTTGCAGGCGGGTCCTGGTTTACTTGATCAATGTCTCCAGAAATTGTATACATACTGCAATCTGGTGAGTTAAATTACATCTTAAAAAGCTAGAGTAACTGATTGTTTTAGAAAGCTTCACAGTAACTCTTTCCCCACCAAGTCCTTAATTTGCCTGAATTACAGCTCTGAATTGTTACATACAATATTGTCTATTTAAAAATCAGCTTAACTGCAAATATTCAATACAATGAATAGTTTAGGGGAAAGAGAAAGGTATGACACATTGAAGAAACTGAAAGTTTTTAGTTTTGAATCAGCTTTTGGTTTTGCACTTATTAAGTAAGGTTTGTAGCCCCGTGCCTGACACTGGTTCTTGATTATATAGTTTATTGCACAACTAGTAATGTATGAATAAAATAAATTCAAAAAGAAAGAAGTGAAATTGATCATGTGGAGGTAGATTCCCAAACAGCTTTCAAAACTGAAATGCTATCTTTATGTAATTTCATTTAAAGTAGTCATAACTGTATTATTTGTTACTAACAAATTTAATTTGTTTTTGAAAATATTTTACTTCATTTAACTGTGATGATTATAAAAAGTTGCAGAATTTGCAGAAATATTTCATGATATTTGGCATTTATCATTTATTTATCACTTTTGCCAACAACATGAGGAGGTGATTAATTCAAATTTGAAAATAAACATTGAATGTGATTAGGCTGAATTGTTTGCTTAGCATGAATTAAATTTAAAGGACTATTCAATTTTATGTGAGGTAATGGAAATACCATTCTATGTCAATGGAAATATTAAGAAGAGGCCGGTTAAGGAAATTTCTGCATTTTGAGGAAGATGGTTCTAGACCAATGGCTTGAAACCTTTGTTAGACTTTGGAATGACAAAGTTTGGTAGATAACACAATCAGGAAAAAAAGAAAAAAAAAAGAAAACCAAAGAGAAAAAACTGGTGTCTATGCTCCACCCCTGATTCTTTTGTTATATTTAGGTCTGGATATAAATATTATTTGAAAGCTCTGTAATATGCAACTATGGTTGAAACCGTTCCTCTAGAAGATTTTATTATTTCCTTCCAGCACTAAGGTTTTGCCTTTCCTCAGGAGTGTTGTACTTTATTGTAGCTTAAAGAACAGGAAAAAAAAGAGTGTATATTTTAGTTTTGCTAGCAAAGATATTAATTGGGATTGAATGAATCTTCTGATGCAAGTGACCTAAATTGACTTTTAACGAAAAAAATCAAATCTTAATACAAATGTCTGCTATGTTCCATGCAGTTATAACTAATTTACATATATAAACTCATTGAACTCTTAGATTATAGGCTACTAACTGCTATTAGAATGATCATATGAGGATGATACCATCAGCAGCAGCAGCATTATCCCCATTACAGGGAAGCTGATGGGCTTGTTAAGTAATATTTTTATCTACCAAAAGTGAAAAAACTGAAACCAGGCAGTTGGCTTTAGAGGCTACGTACTTACCTCAAACACTGTACTGCCTGTCACAGTTTTACAAAGAGGACCCGCCACAAGGTGTGCACCCAAATCCTTCATCCAGCCCAGTGCACTTTTTCTAGAACATTATAAGGCACTTGGGAAAAATTTGATTTGTTTTCGATGAATACGTGATGAATAAGTGCAGCATTCAGCCCTGTCTAAAAGAATGAGCTACAGTCTCCACCGTCATCTTGGCATTCCATTAGAAACACTTTGAAGACAGATGGAAATTCATCCCCATTGTGAAATCCTCCAGAAAATGATATGACACAATATCCCGGAGGTCATACATTTTAATAACTAACCTCTTCTTCCCCCAAGCTTCTTCTTATATCTAATCCAAATGTCTCATATTCTAGTTTTAACTGTTTCATCTTATTATATTCTTTGTCTAGAGAGAAGCTTAAAAAAAAATCTGAGTGGAAAAAGTTTTATTTTCCTTAGCCGGCAGCTGGAACACAGGTGGAGCTTTGTGCTCTGTACCTACCAGATGGCCAAAAGTGCTGCCCCGGTGGCGGTCAACCATGAATGGGTGCCAGCATTGCTCAGGAGCTTTGAAAAATGACCACGGCCAAGCCCCACCCTAGACCAATTCCATGCCGTGGTCATCTGTCCATGTCAAAATAGGCGGACGTCCTAACTGTTAATATCTCTTCATGCAGTGTCTTGTATGCATTGCCGGTGATTTTAAACTTTGGTTGACCCTTAGATGGTGTTTGCCAGTGCTGAACGGCATTCCATAGGTAGCTACTCACCTTGCCTCCGTGTGGGGCCAGTTCACCCGGTGACTATGATCTCTTGCCAAAGGATCACAGACTTCCGTAGACCGCAGAGGGCAAGGGCAGAGGGCATTGTGCGAAGTCCCGCATTGCTGATGCTCACAGTACTGCACTCACGTTCAGGTTCCTCTGCTTTCGTCAGGCGTGGAGGTTCTGTCTGACGCTATCGGTGATCTTGGCTGTGGCTGCAGGTGAAAGAGTGCTGAGACGCCAGGAGAAGGGACTCTGATTCTTTGCACGTCTGGGTCAAATTCCAACCAGAAAGCAGAGGCTGTGATGCAGTAGCCGGGCACCAGGAATGCAGCCCGCACGCGGTGGCGCAAACTCAGATAGAGTTCCGTGCTAAAAATCAGTGCTTATGTGATGAAAGTAAATCTTCTCATTTCAATTGCTTTAAGAGCTGTACTTCACTCTTATCAATGTTTTCTGTCTATCCCCAAAATGTCAGCAGAGCCTACTCCTCCTTACACTCTGCTGAAGTGAGGCTGAGGAGAACGTCTCCTGCACTTCACTGCACAGGGTTCCCTTAAAGCATGCATGTGTCTTCTCCCTAAACGGAAAGCAGAGGCTCTCCTTTACCTTCAGAACTGCACCGAGTGATTGATTGCAAAGCCATTTCCAAATTGTATAGGTGAAAATAATTAGACATGAACTATAAGGTTAATAGGTTGGCAAGCAGCTAGACATTTTATTAAGCTTTTTTATTTATTTACTAGAAGTATTTTTGAAAATCGGAGGGTATAGAATATATGATTATGCCAACCAACAATCAATGCACATATGTTGTAATAGAGGCTGTTTTGAAAAGGGAAAGAAAGGGGAAAAAGGGTAGAAAAAGAGCCTTCATGGAACAGTAGACTCAAAGTAGCGACTTGGCTGTCTCAAACAATAGACCTGTTTAAATTCATTTTGGAAACATTGCTGTCATTATCGACTTAAGCCAAAATGATTCTGAGGTATAAAATAACAAACGAAAACACTCCTACCTGTTCCAGGGAAAGCAAAATACCAAGAACACAAAATCAAACAACACAAGCATCACAACATTGACAGCAATAACATCAGCAGCGGGACACGCACAGTCTGGGTCAGCGGGGGCGGCCGCCCTGCGGGACACCCACACCGTCTGCGCTGTGCACAGGGTGGGAGGACAGGAGAAACGGGGCCCCTGCTCGTTTCTACCTCAGCTCCGTTTTTCACAAGAGCTACCGATTCTCTCCTCAGTGATGCATTGCTCTCACTTCAAGGCGGACATTTAACATTTCGTTTAGGAAAATGGCATGAAGTTAAAGTACGCCGAGAAATGCTCGCAGCTTCTCTGGGGATGGGAGGAGCAGTTGGGAGCTTTCTGTGAGCTGCGGTTTTATTTATTGGATAGTGGCAAATTTTTACAAAAAACCTATATTTTAGTTTCAAGTTTCCCTTTTCTGTTCTTAAAGGAAGAGTAAAGTGGTTGGGTTCTGTGAGGAATCAAACCTTCCAAACAGACGGAGCTCATTTGGAGGCCAGGGCCACTCCGCGTGTGTGGCCAGCATCTCGGGGAGGGCTGTGTCCCTCGTTTTTGTGAGAGGGTCCCACAGCGGCCTTGGTGTTCTCCTGCATGTCCAAGCTGTGGCAACAGAATCTCTGGCAGCCGTTGCCTCTGAGCACCCAGATCACCCAGATCACCATCTTCTGGTGTACGTGCTGAGGACAGACCTTCGTATCAGTTTTCTGTATTAGGAGCTAAGAATCTAAATTCAGACAGCTTTCATAACTTGTGGGCAAACCACAGTCTGTCCGGGCCACCATGATCTAACCGAGGTAGAAGACCAGCAGGACTTACTTCCCCATCCCGACAGGATGGAGCAAAAAAACAGCAGGAACCAGCAGGCAGTGAAGAAGGCAACATCTAGTCACTGTCATTACTCATTAGCCTGAGATGCTCCCGCCAGCACCACGACAGTTTGCAAATGCCATGGCAATAACCTGGAAGTTACCGTCCCTTTTCATGGAAATGACCTGGAACTTACATGCCTTTCCTAGAAAGTTCTGAATAACCATCCCTGCAATTTGCATTAGCCTGCCCCTTAATTTGGATGTAATTATGGGTGGATAGAAATACAGTTGCCAAGAGCCCATGCACGGCTGACTCTGGGCACATGGGCTGTGAGTTAGCCCAGCTCCCCAAGGAGCAGTATCCTTTAATAAAAGATTACTTCTAGCACCTCTGGCTCACCCTTGAATTCTTCAGTGGCAAAGCCAAGAACCAGCCCTGGCTAAGCCCCAACCTGGGGGCTTATCTCTTCTGAACCTTCTGGAACTTTTTGAAATGACAAGAAGTCAATGTGGAATAGACACAAGAGGTTACTTTTCCATCGTGTGTACCCAAAAACCCAGGGACCCTGGGTTACAGAAGGACCTGTAGAGATTATTTTAATTATCCCCATTCCTAGCCATTGTTTTAAAGGTTAAAAGACAGAAAACCAAGTACCATGTTTTCTTACTTATAAGTGGGTGCTAAACATTGGGTACTCATGGGCATAAAGATGGCACCAATAGACACTGGAGACTACTAAAGATGGGAAGGATAGAGTCAGGGAGGATTGAAAAACTGTTGGAAACTGTGCCCAGTACATGAGTGAATCATTCATACCCCAAACGTCAACGTCCGCAATCCACTTTGGTAACAAACCTGCACATATACCCCCTGACTCTAAAATAGAAGTTGAAAAAGAAAAAAAAAGTGCCAGGAAGAAACAGCCTTGGTTACAGAGATTCCTGAGTTGGAAGCCACTTTGGGGAACTCCCTTCATTATCATAGTAAAATCACTACTTGAGGCAAAGCTCGCTCACCATGTTCTGTACGTGTGTCGTATGTAGAAGCATGATCGGCAACTGCGCTGTGCTGCCTTACTCCAGCCCCCAGCGGAGAGCACAGTGACTCAGCTAAGGCTCAAAACCAGTCCTGTTTCACCATTGTTGGAGGTGCTGCTTTAGGGAATTATTCCCAGTGACTTCTTTACTTGCTGCAAGTAATAAGATCATGTTGTTAAATGCTCCTTAGTTGTGGTGTTTGGACAGTTACCCACTAAGTGATGGAACCCACCTACTGTGCTGGTAACGCTTCCAGCCTTGACATTGTATAATTAGTGACTTAATTTTCACAACAGCGGCCCAAGGGCGGCGGGATAGCGATCTTCCTTTCGTGTGCTCCCATGCACACACGTGTAGTTCCACAGTTGGAGAAACCATGCCGTAAAGTGTTAAGGGCTGTGTTTTTTTAATCCATAGGGACACTGAGCTGAGTCAAGCAGATAGAATTTTCTACGTTTTCATATTTGTTGATTCTATTTTAATGTGAAGCCTCCAGGATAGCTTACCCTGTACCTATAGCATGCGTAAAAACAACAGGGTACCAGTATTTTTTTCAGCCACCAATTATGATTACTTTTGCATATTTGATATATATTTAGATGTGGCAAAGATTGCTAACTTGTAAGTGTTCCCTTCCTTCTACCCACACCCAATTTCACCAAGGAGAGTTTCATTTTTTGCCTTTTCAACTTCTTGGTCATCCTCAGAAGGCCTCTCCCCTCTTCTAGGTCTTTGCCACACTTGAGTTTTTATCATGCAAAAACTGGGAACTTAGTTGAGAGAGAATTCCAGATGCCAGAGGAAAAGAAGGAGGATTAAAACATGTCAGTTGGTTTTTGATTTGTTTTGTTTGTTTTTAAAATGGAGACTTGGAGTCTTGGAGTCTCGCTCTTTTGCCCAGGCTGGAGTGCAGCTGTGTGATCCCCGCTCCCCGCTGCCTCAGCCTCCCAAGTAGCTGGGATTACAGGTTGCCCACCAGCACACCTGGTTAATTTTTGTATTTTTAGTAGAGACAGCGTTTCACCAGGTTGGCCAGGCTGACCTCAAGTGATCTGCCCGCCTCTGCCTCCCAAAGTGCTGGGATTACAGGTGTGAGCCACCACGCCCGGCCAAAACGTGTAAATTGAATTAAATAACACAGAGATAATAGAGAGAGGAGAGCAAACTTATTGTGATTGGAATAGGAAGTCATTTTGTTTGGTGGCTTTTAAGAGAGACGCATCTCAGTAGTGACAGAGTATAATGGAAGAAAATAGGAAGGAAATGGAGATTTTTTACGAAGCTATCTTGGACAGTGTATTCGGATCTTCTTTAAGCTTTTCAAGAAAAGTAAACAAAAGATTTGAGCTGTTTTTGTATTCCTTTGGCTATATCACAGCTCTAAGACTGAGCCACATAACACCTGGTAATTATAAGGGTTTTGGTTCATTTTAACAAGAGGAGAAAGAAAAGGAGGCTCTGAGGAGAAAAACTTTGTTTAAGGCTTGGCAGGGTGGCACGTGCTGGTAATCTCAGCACTTTGGGAAGCCAAGTTGCTAGGATTGCTTAAGGCCAGGAGTTCAAGAGCAGCTCTTTCTCTACAAAATTAAAAAATTTTAGCCAGGTGTGGTGGTGCACAAGCCTCTGGTCTGAGGTGGGAGAATCTCTGGAGCCTGGGAGGTCAAGGCTGAAGTGAGCCATGATCCCGCTACTGCGCTCCAGCCTGGGTGACAAAATGCAAGACCCCAAAGACAAAAACAAACACCCAAATTTTGTTGAGCTCACAGTTTGTGCCAGACGTATTTATGATAAAAACATAAACTCCTCCACCCCAAAGGCAAACTGAAGCAACTAATATTTATTAAATTCATTAACTCTTGATTTGAGATCCTATTCTCCATGCTTAAGGCATAGACTATATAAACAGAATGCCCCCTTTGCTTCTTTCAAAAGCTTTTTTTTTTTTTTTCAGCTAAAGTGATCATTATGATGGCCATAGGAAGCTACTTTGTTATTCATGCTTTTGACACAAATGCATGGCTGTCATTACACAAATTAACAACCCAAGGCAAGTGCTAATAAGACCAGGGCTGCACTCCGTCCAATCTCACACAGTGCTTCCTGAGCGATGAGGCCCCGACTTGCCATTTGTAATTCAGTATAATGACCAGGAAGTGATCCTCGGAGCCTCAGCAGTGTCTGATTGGTTGAGAGTTCGCCGAGTTGGAGAAAGACAGGCCTATATGGAAAGGGTTAGGAGTCCACCTGCCCATTTGGAGTCATGGTCAAGTTAGCTATGCAGACAAGGGTGAGAGTTCTCTATTTCTGTGAATTAATTATCTGCGAGTGAATTCTGTGATTTCATGTCTTTGGAAAGAAAAAACTATTATATATTAAGATATTCATTAATAAATTCATCATTTATAAAATTAGAACTCACTCAATCACCTCTCTGATAACATTGCAGAGCAAGCCTAAAAATGTTTAAAGAGGCAGAATTACTTACGTGTAGTTGACAAGGGTGGTTTTGGAAAACTGCTAGAATCATCGGCCAATGTAGATCTGGGAAAATTACTCCACTTGAAGTTTGATGAAAATGGATAAGGATGTTGACATGATGGATTTTTCAAAAGGAAATGATTTGGGCTTAGAAAGATGAGCGAGTCCCTTGGGAAAATTGATGTATCCACTGAAGGCTTTTGTAAACATATTCTATGATTGTTGTGTTAAACTTGAAGTGATTGGCATTGTATCTCGCTATTATGTAATTCTGTTTGAAAATCATGCTTTTAAAATATCTACATTTAATGTATCCTTTGTTTATTCTAGGAATTAGTACAGAATGCAATTATATCCCAAATCTTTCTAAATATACAATAAAAACTGTTTTTCTATCTGTAATGTTTCATTTCTTCAGTGAGAATACCGGTAACAAATCCACCCATGTATGTATGTCTATGCATTTGTATGTGTATATATGACTATTTTCTCTGACCAGTTATCTCACATTATTCCAGAATATACCACTTCTTTGATCTGATAACTAGTTTTTGGGCTAGCAGTAACAGGAATGATGACGGGGTGGATAGCAGGAAACTGGTACCTCTCCTTGTCGTCCCTGTCCTCACCATCCAAACTGATCTTAAATTGCTTCTCAAAGACTGGCTGCCTTAGAATCCCAACTGCTGCTTTCCCATCGGGACACATGAATTCTCTACCATGAAGCCTCGGGTAGTGTCAGCCGGTGAGGGCACCAGCATGCGGAATGTGTCGTCTGTTCCAGACAGCTGGAGTCCTTGGCATGTAGCAATTTTTGTCAGCGTTTTTCAGAAAGGAAGCAGTTGGCTTTTAATGCTGGCAGGCGATCATTGGTAGGTGACTGCTGTATGATGTAGCAAAACTTTGCAGGTGATCATTAGTAGCTGACTCTACTATGTGGCAGAACTTTGGCCATTAATTTAAGATAAACAAATAAAAAGCATAGGTGATTCCTAAATCTTAAATCCCTTGCTTGCCCGTGATACTAACCCACACCCCACCAGACTCTTTCAGCTTTTACTTACAAGGGCCACTCTGGAAAATTCCATGCCATGGTTGGGACAAGATATGACATTGTCATAAAAAGAGGAATGAGGATAGAAGGGTATGTCCCATTAAAGAAAGTATCTTCAATATTGATAACCAGGAAACTAGAATAAGTTCATTTCTATGAATGAGAAAACAAGTATGTTGAAGGGATTGTCAAAGTACATCATTTCAAGGATTTAGTGATCTCAATTTTAAATTAAATTCTCACGCCAGTGGGCTTCGAGTGGAACCAGGCCAGAGATTAGGAGGCAGATGACATTCCTTGTTGTGGTGCTCATATAAAAATGTTTCATTTTGGGTCAGGCACAGTAGCTTACGCCGTAATTCCAGCACTTTGGGAGTCCAAGGCAGGCAGATCATGAGGTCAGGAGTTCAAGACTAGCCTGGCCAACATGGTGAAACCCCATCTCTTCTAAAAATACAAAAATTAGCCAGCCATGGTGGCATGCACCTGTAATCCCAACTACTTGAGAGGCTGAGGCAGGAGAATTGCTTGAACCCGGGAGCTGGAGGTTGCAGTGAGCAGAGATGTTACCACTGCACTCCAGCCTGGGTGACAGAGCAAGACTGTGTCTCAAAAAAAAAAAAAAGTTCCATTTTGGTAATGCAAAATAATTGAATTAATGAATGTGACAGTAAGCGAGTGATGCCTATTAGCAGTAGTGGATCATTTCCTCTGCAGATTATTCATGAAACACTTTTTATTAGGTAGTCTGATGGATTTATAAGAGCGAGCCCATAAATTTTAATGGTGGCCTGAAAAAAAATGAATTTGGAAGAATGAGTTTTCTTTAAATTACCATTATAACCCATTCCAAAGACTAAAAGTTAAAATCACAATTGGATTATCTGTTCCACAGCCCTGTTTCATCAATGCAGACAACAGATATTTGAATGTAATTTGGAAATGTTACTTGAAAAAAGTAACGGCAAAGCAGAATGAAGAGCAGATAGATCAATAGATAAGCCATTAGGTTTTCTATTCGAAATGTCACTGTGCGGTGTTGTGGCCCATGTGTTTGTGATTCATTGTTCTTTTCACTGTCAGTTCATTCTCTTGGTCGCCTTTTCAGCTGATTAGAAGAGCATGGTGCTAAAAATAAAACCAAGGTCATGGGTTTGACTCCCATACCCTCAGGAAACAGGGTTTAAGGCTTCTAGTTGCTGCATTTTTACAGTCTCCTTGAAGAGACTAGTCCCTTCTCTGCCCAGCTAGCAATGGCTTCTCTGTAAAAATCTTATTCCAGCAAGTCCAGAATTGATCAGTTTTTGTCTTGTCTGTGGAATCTTTTTCCAAGCCTGATATCTAGTGGTGAAAGTGTATTCATCATTTCAGGTGCAGGTGAGACACCATATTCTGCAGAAAGCCTTCCCTGATCTCCACCGCCTCACGAGGCATTTTCCTCCTTTGATCTCTTTCTGCACTGTGTGCCACTTCATGAAAGCTGTCATATATGTCACTTGCAATCACACCTTTTATCTTGTACTGTATTATTTATGTATATTTATGTCACTTGAGATTTCATATTTTATCTTCTAATATATCTTCTAATATATTACTTTTTGTACTTCCCACACTACTGACATGTTGGTTTATGAAAATTAGAGGCTCCAAAAGAAATTATTGTCCAGGTGCAGTGGTTGACTCCTGTAATCCCTGTCCTCTGGGAGGCCGAGGTAGGTGGATCACCTGAGTGACATCAGGAGTTTGAGACCAGCCTGGCCAACATGATAAAACCCCATCTCTACTAATAATACACAAAATTAGCTGAATGTGGTGGTGCGCACCTGTAATCCCAACTATTCAGGAGGCTGAGGTGGGAGAATTGCTTGAACTCGGGAGGAAGAGGTTGCATTGAGCTGAGATCGTGCTACTGCACTCCAGCCTGGCCAACAAGAGCAAAACTCTGTCAAGAAAGAAACAGAGAGAGAGAGAGAGGGAGAGAGAGAGAGAGAGAGAGAGAGAGAGAGAGAGAGAGAGAAATTATTGCTTATATTAATACATTAGTTAACAAATTCATTGATGAGAGATTGACCTGGTTCGGCTCTTGAAAAACCAATTAACACATTCACGTAGCAATAGGTCTGTATGTAAAGGAAAGGGCTCTTTTTATTTTCCTTTTTCCTTAAATAACAGTTGCTGTGTGTACCCTGGACTGAGAGATAATGAATTACCATGCTGATTACAGCAAACACAGTCAGGAATAAAATATGAACACCTGCTATTCATACTTATGCTTTGATTTATCTTTAGCACATGCAGCATGCAAAGAATGAGTGGCAAGCTGGCTATTTTACGTTTCAGACCCGCATTTTCTCTCTCTGGAGAGGAATAGAGGGAATTCTTTAGGAAGGAGGGCAGTTTGTATGGCAGAAGACTGCATTACACTGAAAGAACACAAGAGGGAGCCCCTTTTCAACTCAGACGCTGCAGAGAAAAAAAAAAAAAGTCTACCCTTCCTTTGAAAACGCTGAATTCCCTAACCCTTTTGAGGTATTCACTTTTTGCCCTTTTAAATTTCAAAAACACGGAAAATAAAAAATAGCAATGATATTTAGTGAGTTTGGAAGAAGTATGTTGAGATTATATCTAACAAAAATATTTTTCTTAAATTTTGTTTTTTCTTTTTTAGGCTAGAAGCAACAAACTGAATCCATTTTGTTTAGCAGTACATATGTATCTGTACTTACAAGTATGTGTTTACCCTGTGTATACGATCTGGCAGTTCACGTGGTTTGCTGTGTGCATTATGATTTAAGGGAAATTCAGGAAATTTCAAGGGAAATTCAGGGAGATCTGAATTTAATCTTATTTACCCCATTGCCTGACTTGAGATGACTAATCACGTTCTCCTGTTTCTCAGTTTGCATAATCAGAAGGTCAAATTAGATGATTTCAAAGGTTCTTTTCAGATTAGTTTACTGCATCTGTGAACTATGACTGTTTTATTAAATCTTTAATAAATATTTAGGATTTTTAGAATATGGCTATCAAACGGATATAGCTTAGTTTACTTAGTAAAAGAGTCAGGAGAAAATTAAATATGTTGAAGATACAATGTTTTAGCAACCAGGAGGGAGTATATAGGTATCTGGTGGACTTCGAGGTCAAAATATTTTTGTGTGTTTTCTAAACAAATATATTACTCAAATGGTCTTTAGGTGATTCATTTTTGGTTGTGGGTTAGTTTTATAAATACATGAAGACATTGCTTGATTTTTCTTTTTGATTAGAGTCTTGGGTTAAATGACCCAAGGAAATGATCGTTTCTTCTTTTTTTAAATTTTTTATTTTTGGTAAGGAGGTCATAATGGCTAGGTTTTGTTGTTGCTGCTGTTGTTAGCAGTATTTTTTAAATGTATTTAGAGGGGTAAACACAACTTCACTAGAGTAAGATGCTGTTTAAAGCACTTACGTAATAACTGTCTAAACTGCCTAAACCGCTCATCCTAATGCTGAGCTGAATTGCTTTGATCGCGTCCTCAGCTCGTGGCGTGGTCATCACGCGGGCCCTGGTACTCGCGCGGCGCCTCGGTTTGCAGGAGACACGCTTCTTTCTCCCACCACCTTCCTCGCCTCCTTCTTGTTTTTTCCTGGGCGCTGAGAATCTCGTTTTCCTCTATCAGAGCAAAGGAATCTTTGGTCGTAAAATGGCCTGACTGACAAGCACAGTAGAGACTGTAGCAACATTTGAAAGGATGAGGGCTCAGGAAGTTATTTTCGGGAGGGAAGTAACAGAAATGCAGTGACTTTAGTAGTTTTGGGAAAGGAAAGGCGAAAGGATAATCTGGGGGCCACATGAATGTAGTGCATTGGTTATGTCATTGAAAGAGGAAAGTTGGCTGGGCGCGGTGGCTCACGCCTACAATCTCAGCACTTTGGGAGGCCGAGGCGGGTGGATCACGAGGTCAAGAGGTCAAGACCATCCTGGTCAACATGGTGAAACCCCGTCTCTACTAAAAATACAAAAATTAGCTGGGCATGGTGGCACGCGCCTGCAGTCCCAGCTACTCGGGAGGCTGAGGCAGGAGAATTGCTGGAACCCGGGAGGTGGAGGTTGTGGTGAGCTGAGATCACACCACTGCACTCCAGCCTGGGTAACAAGAGCGAAACTCCATCTCAGAAAAAAAGGTGGAGGGGAGTTACATATGGAAAATAATATAAAGTATGTAACCATCATGTAAACAATTTGGAGCAGATAGATGGTCTAAGGCTTAACTATACACTTCCTCCTTTCATTCATTCATTGCCCCAGCAAGTACTTGAGCACCTTCTATGTGTCATACACTTTGTACCAGGTCCTTGATATTGACATTGAATTTGACCTGTTTCATGGTTGTAAGATTATCAGCATCTGAATAGGAAAGTAAACGGGGAGACACATTAAACTGGAAAAGAATAGGCATATACCAGAGAGAGTGGGGGCACACTGGAGGCCTGCTGGTTTTTCAGGCAGGTTTAGGCAGGAATGGCATTGCAACAAAAGAAAATGTTTTGCAACCGCACAGGGTTAACAATGGCACAGTGCGTTCAGGGAACTAAAAGTTGTTTGGAATTACTGAAGATCGAAGTTCAAGGGAAGGAGTGGAAGGGGGTGAGGCTGGAGAATCAGGGCTGGGTCAAACCGTAGGAAGCTTTGTAAGCCATGTTAAAAATGCCTGCCAGTTTATGTTAAAGGTGACAAGTCTCTTATGGGGAAAATGTGTCTTATATGGGGGGAAAGAATGGTAAGACGAACACTTTAGGGAGACCACTGGGGAAGCTCTCATAGATAGATGTGAGTGGGATAAGAATGAAGGCATGGAGACCAGATAGAAGGCTCTAGACCAGAATTGATGACGAGCAATTGAGAATAAGTTTTCTATAAGAGCAAGCTGCACCCTACCTACCTTTACTGTCTTGATTTTGCACAAATATGCTACTTATCACAGTGATCTTACATTCTGAGTTTGAGAATATTTTCCTAATTTTAAACGCCTTTTCTTTCCCCATTTTGTCCTCTGATCTGGTAAGAGAGGCAAAAAGCCATCACTAAGCTCCTTTTCCATATGAGGAGACTAAGCAGAGTCGGTGGTGACACTGACATTAAAACTTGCACTATTGCATCTGAATTTGTATCATTTTCTTTCTTTTTCTTTAATTATTTTAGAAGCTCCTCTCCCAAGCTGCCAAAGAAAGACGTTATGTTGAAGTGAGGCAGGGGCCAAAATGCCATTCATGTGGTTGCTTAAAAAACAAACAAAAATCAAGAAAGTGAATTTCACTGGGTGAAAAACTCAGCTGCCAAACACATACACGTGTGCATATATGCGTATGTGTGTATGTGTGCACGTGTGTATGTGCATATAGGTGTGTGCTTTCTTTCTCCTTTTCTTTCTTTTTTGCTTTTTTGAGATGGAGTTTTGTTCTGTTGCCCAGGCTGGAGTGCAGTGGTGCAATCTTGGCTCACTGCAACATTTGCCTCCCAGGTTCAAGCAATTCTGCCTCAGCCTTTCAAGCAGCTGGGATTACAGGTGCGTGCCACCATGTCCAGCTAATTTTTCTGTTCTTAGTAGAGACAGAGTTTCACCATATGGCCCAAGTTAGTCTTGAACTCCTGGCCTCAAGTGATCTGCCTGCCTCGGCCTCCAAAAGTGCTGGGATTACAGGCCACTGAGCCTGGCTGGTTATGTGCTTTCTGATACAGGTAGATACGGGTGTACACGGTCTAACTTTGTTCTTGATTTTTCCTAATCCATTCACGGATTAGGAAAAAATGCTGTAGAGTAAGTTCAGAGGCACCTGGCCTCTTGGAAATGGAGTTCTGTAGGAACCTTTAAATGAAAAGCACTGAACAAGAACAGTTATTGCCAACCGTGTGTTTCTGTGCTGCTGGCTGACGGAGTCTAACCACCAGTCCTATTACCCAGAAAGAACAGTCCTATTACATTTCCTTACAGTCCCATTTTGTCCATGGGGATTTTTTAAACTTTTTTTTTTTGTACAAAACCTGCCCAACCTGAAATGTCTTTGCTAGTGTTAGTGCCTGGTGACAATTATACATTTTTCTCTTATTATTGGATATAAAGAGGCAGGTTGTATAACCAGGCATCATTTTCCTTGCTAAAAATAACCTAATCTCCCTTACCAGGTCTTTGGGCACCCAATGAGGAAATTTTCTACTTTGGTAAGTTTGCTTTTCACTTATCTGAAGTCATGTCCCTGGAAGGGTCATCAGTCATAAGGATTCTGGCACTGAGTGCTAGCAGTATCTGTGACCACAGATGTCAAGAAATAAAAATTCTCTGGAAAAACAAATAAATGCCTTACAAGTTTCCCAGATGTCTCAATGCGCCATGTAATAACCAGTACCAAGTGCTTTGACCTCCTGATTGAATCAGCTGTTGAACCCCTGCTAATGTATGTTGGAATTGTCTCAGAAATGCCACAGAGAAAAACAAGGATTGTCCTGGAGGTGTGCTGAGTGTAGTCTCTCTTTCTCTCTTTATTCTAACTACAGTTAGATCAGAAAATAGTTTATTTATCTGATGAAGGTGGATCTGGCTGAGAAACACATGCTATGCTGACTTAAAAATGTGGAAGGCATGATTTCTCTAGAGATAAAAATATGCAGGGGAAGCACAGCTATGAAGCGTGGGGATGAAGATTTAAGGGAAGGATGATTCTTGCCCTGGCTCCTTGTTCTCTTGTGTCTGCTTTAGCATCTCTGCACTTTTAGGACCCTTTTTACACCAAGATCAGAATGAATGGAGCTGTTCGCTCAAGCTCAATTATAGAGCACTCACCTGAGAAAGTGCAAGGAACAGAACTGTAAATCTTATAATCAAATATTGAATTATGTCTAATTTATTTACTTAAGGAATTGAGAGCCCTGAGTTCTACCATCAAATGTGCAAAGATTTATGATGAAAGGACACTTTTAGGAGCAAGAGGAACAAAGCTTGTAGTGGTTTTTCTACAGTAGAAATGTCTCCTAAATAGCAGAGTTGTTAAAAGCTAAACCTAATTTAGAAAGTAGAAGCGAAGCTGCCTCTCTATGCCAGCCTGTGGGACACTGCAGCAAAATCACCTTCAGAAGTTATTGCCAACACTCTCTGGCCACCTGTCAAAAATGAAATGCGAACATGCATCTTTTCCTCATATGTAGAAACCAAATAAAGCCGGCCAGAGACTACTATAGCATTGGTTTTGCTCTCTGACCTTCCCAAGTTAAAGGAACACAGAAATTATCCAAGACAGTATTTTCAACTACGTATCATGGGCCTTTGAGATGATGTAGCGTTGGTAAGCTTACCATATGGCTTTGAGAATTGTTTCTTACTGTCCATGTTTTAGAATCTTCTAATAGAGTAGATAATTCTGACAACTGTGTATTTGCTTCTTCTTGTTTCTTTAAAGGTACAGAATTACAGAGAATGCTGGATTGGCTTTTGCAGAGGATTGATGATTAGAGAATCAAAGGTATTCCACGTGCCCTCTACTATAAATTTTACTCCTACAACATCTCGAATTTAAAAAGCCAGACCATATAAAATGTTCACCAACAAGAACTATACCAAGCTACTCCTTAGATTGTTAGAGGTGATTAATTACATAAAATATTAAATGTAGCTGTCAAATGTCTTAGTGACAAACAGTGGAGCCTCAGTTTATAGAATATAAACAAGAAACAGTTGCTATGAATCTTGTAAAATAAAATCGAAGTTATGATCGACAGATGAAGATGAAGTTGTGTTTCTGAATCACCAGCGAGACTTCCTCACTGCTGGTGGTCCAGCATCTTAGCAGGGAGGGGAGGGATAGGAGGATGTGCCGAGATGGAGGCCATATAGTTAGAGAAGGTCCCACAGCTTATGCAGATGTGAACACCTACCCCCAAACCCACATGTTTGAAACTTCATTAATTTAAATCAGTGGTTTTTCTGATGTCATTTCCCAAGGGACACTGGGCAATGTCTGGAGACATTTTTGGTTGTCACATCTGCAGGAGGTTTGGGGGGGAGTGCAACTGGTGTTTATTGGACAGTGGGTAGGGATGCTGCTAAGCCCTCTCTCAAGACAGCTCCCACAACAAAGAATTATCTGGCCAAAATGTCAATAGTGCTGAGGCTGAGAAATCTGATTTAAAGAAACTTCAGATCAAGGGTTGGCAGGCCACCATCTGTGGGCTAAGGCCCATTGTATATTTTTATAAATAAAGTTTTATTGGAACAAAACCATATACATTCATTTTTGTATTGTCTGTGACTATTTTCTTGCTACAAAGACACAGTGGAGTAGTTGTGACAAAGATTATGTGACCTGCAAAATCTAAGATATTTATTATTTTACCCTTTACAATCAAGCATTTTGTAATGTAAATAACCATTTAATTTTCAGATAGGTATAAATGAGAATTAGGTGATTATTAGACAATTAAATAGTTCTGGATTGTCTGTGAGTCATTTTTAATTCTTAAGTTTCTTCTCTTAAAATTCATTCAACTAAAAAATCATAATAATATTCAATGAAGTCTATAGGCAAGAGGTCCTGTGGTTCTAGGTAGGGTGGGGCCTCAATTGTGTATAATTTTACATGATTTCTTTACGAAAAAAATTATAGGCCAGGTGAAAAAAATTATGGGCTCATGCCTGTAATCTCAACTTTGGGAGGCCAAGGGGGGCAGACCACCAGGTCAGGAGATCGAGACCATCCTGGCCAACATGGTGAAACCCTGTCTCTACTAAAAATACAAAAATTAGCAGGGCGTGGTAGCAGGCTAGGCATCTGTAATCCCAGCTACTTGGGAGGCTGAGGCAGGAGCATCACTTGAACCCCAGAAGTGGAGGTTGCAGTGAGCTGAGATCATGCCACTGCACTCCAGCCTGGTGACAGAGCAAGATTCCATCTCAGAAACAAAACCAAATCAAATTATGAAGATAAAATTAGGTATAACATTGCATGTTTGTTTATGATGAGGAATTAAATCTCAACAAATTATTCAAGTCCCTTTCTTCCGACACCTATTTAGTCAGTTTTCCAGAAGGGCTTGCCTAAAGCTGCTTCCTGACTGCATCCTGGCATACCTGCTTCCAGAACACATCACAGTAATTCTGAGCACCTACAGAGGCTGGTGCAACCCCGGGGCCTTGAGCTATTTACCCGCTTCCCTGTATATTCAGTTCTGCATAAATGCGTCTGGCAGAACGTTTTTTTCAATGATTAACCAGCACCTGAAAACTTGGGCTTTGATTCTGACTTTCTGATCTTGGGCAAGTGAGGACATCTCTGTGTCTGACTTTACTATAGAGTGAGAATGTAGACTGTTCCTTTAAGTGTCTAATCTCTATAAGCCATTGCTCAATTTTCTTTCATTTCAAATATTTGAATTCTCTTGCATTTGTCTTAGAAAGTTTTTATTATCTGTTATATTGCCATTTTTCCTCTAGTTAAAGGAAAATTGGTATCTTAAGACCCATATTCTTATTCAGTTTCAGCTCTATTCTAGTCCTAGACATTTAAATAGTCCTGAATTATCTGTCTATGAATCATTACTATTCCTTAAGGTTTCTCTCTTACAATTTATTCTACTAAGCCTGCTCCATCAAAACCTATATTTTCTTCTTTGTGGGTTATTTTTTATGCTTAGAAATATGCTGAAAGCACTTTATGTAAGAAGATCAAATAATTCAGCTGTGAGAATCTAAGAGAAATATCTTTTTTCTCTTAAGATTTTTCTGGACATTCGAAGGACTACAAATCTTATCTATTTCTCCCAGATCGTCAGCAGATTATCAACTCCATTGTTCATGTTTTAAATATGAATTATCCCTTCACTGGATTTTTTCATCCAAATGAGCTCTGTAACACATAACTTTAAACTAGAGTCTAATTTTAGTTTGGGTATTCAGCTCAAGAACTAAAGAACTTCGACTTTGAGTTAGGCCAAGGATTCATTCTGCCCAAATTACTAACTCTGACAATGGCACCAAGCAATGTGGGGTAGAGGGAGATACAGCATCAGTGCAGAGTGGTGAGGTGGGAGAAAGAGGGGCTATGATGGGGGGGCAGAGAAAACAACCATCATCACCAACTGCCATGTCCATGACATTTCTAGACATTACGCAAGATGAATTTACATGCCTGTATCCCTATCTGAGACCTGTTCCCACCTAGCCCTGGTTATATGAGGTTATGGTAAAATCATAGATGGTGGGCATTGCTCTAGAGCACCTTAGAAAGAGTTTTCTAGAGGGAAACTAAAGTGCAGATAGTTTTTAAAAACTTTAAAAAATATTAATTGTAGCTGTTATCAAAGTAATATAAGCATATCAATAAAAAAAAATATGGAAAGGCCTTGAACCCACAATAGCTTCCCTCCTCTCCCCTCCCAAGCCTTCAGTCACACTCCTTAGGGGCAAATACTTTAGCTGAACTGCTGTTTCCTTTTGTGTTTGCCTCCATAATTCTACAAGAGATGCTTATGTAATCATTTCTTGATTTCCATTTATGGACATAAGCTATTACTTGCTGGCTCTGCTGGCGGACTAGAAGAACAATACTGAGTAGAAGATACGAACAAGAACAGTGGAGCCAGACTGCCTGGGCTTAACGCTTGAGACCACTCCTTTCCAGCTGCGTGGCTTTGAACCCGTTATTTTATATATCTCACGTGCCTTGTATGTTTGATGCATAAGAGCTATACTCCTTGGGTAGTTGTGAGAGTCAAATGGATGAGAACATATAAAGCATCTAGAATGGCTTCAGTACACAGTGAGTGTCAATCAACACAAGCTGTTTTCATTTTTAATTAATAATTTTTAGAGACAGGGTCTCACTCTGTCACCCAGACTGGTGTGCAATGGTGCCATCATAGGTCACTGCAGCCTCCAACTCCTAGGCTCAAGCAATCCTCCCACCTCTGCCTCCTGAGTCACTGGGAATACAGGTGTGAAGAGGCTATTTTTAGATGTGAGTTTAGCAGTTACGCCCCACTCCCCTGCCTTATGTTCCATTCTCCCGATACCATATTGACAGGTAAATCTCTAGTGAGTGAATATGTTATTATCATCTAAAACTATTTATGAATAACAAGCTCTGAGACTCCTGCAATTACATTTCCATTCTTGACTAATATATTGTTTTTTTTCTCAGAAAATACTTATTCCCCCAAATTAGTAGCACTTCATTGATTTTTAAAAATTTTTAAACATTTTCATGACACTTGTTATTTGAAATATTCCTAACCAACATCTATTTACATTAAAAAGTTAAAATCACAGCTTGGTAAATGCTCTTTTATCGCTATTTAGAATGGTCTGTTTTGTGACTCCCATGCCCTCCTCTTTCTTGTTAATTTCCTCATTTTATGGGAGCATATCTCCCAGTAACTTTCACAGAAAGTGTTTGGGGAATATTCATTTTTGGCAGCAAGAACTGCCTTTTTTTCTATCATCATGCTTGACAGACAGCTTGGGGTATATGTGGAATTCTAGATTGAACATCATTGTCTTCAGAATGTTGAAGGTGATATTTTCCAACTTGAAAAAGAATTGATTACTGATTAGTGGTCTTTGTTTTTAACCTGCATTTATTCTTCTGAAATCCTATAAAATCTTTATCCTCCATGACTCCTTATAATAATGTGGCAGATTTTGTTTTTTAATTCATTGTATTTGATACTTGATGAATCATTTACATTTAAAAACTCACGTTCTTCGATTCTAGAAAACTTTCTTGAACTATTTCTGTGATAAATTTCCTCCTGTTTGGCTGGTCATGGTGGCTCATGCCTTTAATCCTAGTACTTTGGGAGGCCAAGGCAGGCAGATCACCTGAGGTCGGGAGTTCAAGACCAATTGGACCAACATGGAGAAACCCCAACTCTACTAAAAATACAAAATTAGCAGGGCATGGTGGTGTATGCCTGTAATCCCAGCTACTCAGGAGGCTGAGGCAGGAGAATCGTTTGAACCTGGGAGGTGGAGGTTGCGGTGAGCTGAGATCGCAGCATTGCACTCCAGCCTGGGCGACAAGAGTAAAACTTCGTCTCAAAAAAAAAAAAAAAAAATTCCTCCTATTCAATTTCTCCATCTTCTTTATGGAGCTCTTAATAGTTAAGTAACGGACACCTGCAGTGATTTTTCTAACTTTTTCCTTTTTTTCTGCCATGTTTTTCGTTCTTTTTCTGGCTAATTTCCTCAGCTTTATGCTCCGATTCTTCCACAAGTCTCCTGTTTTTGCAATCAGGTATTATATTTTCAAGAAAGCTTACATGTTCTCTGACAGTTTGCTTTTACTTAACATCCTGTTCTTATTTCATGGCCTTGGTGTGGACAAGAAGGGCTCACTGAGGTTTTAAAGAAACTTATATAGCCATCCAGTTTAGCATGATGGTGATGGCAGTCCAGCATGTGACCCTCCACTTTATAAATTGGAGAGTAACAAGGTTGTAAGAGATAAGGTCCCAGGAATAAAATTCATAACAAAATCAATTTACAGAGACAGAAGTCTCCCCCAGGATCAAGATTCATAGAAACATTATCTCTAAGTTTGATAAGCATGGAATTTTTGAGCAAATGAGTTGTACGGTGTGAAATAATAAATCTTATTTACACATGAAAATGTTTCAATGTGTATTTATTTTCTATTTCTATTGTTGTCTTAGCCATACTGACCTACTTTCCAATTCTACCTATACCCAGGCTTGAAAACAGCCAAATGCATAGAACAGAACCTAACTGAACTTTAAGATGACCTGGGAAATTAGTTAAAATTGTGTGTGTACATATATGCATGCAAGTAGATGTGTGTGTATGCATATACAGTATACACATATGCACACATCAGGCTACATCCGAGACTTGCTGAATCACTTTTGGTAGGTATGGATCTCGGCATCTATCTCAAGCACATCGCCTAATTCTGGTCCCGTATACCTGAAAACTCCTGAAATAAATGTTCAAACTGGTCTCTATCTAATGTTTGTGCCAGAGAGAAGAGTTAACCTCAATCCATAGCCTCTTGGGAGCTCCTCTTTTCCTTAAAGCTCTAAATCTGCTTGGCTCTGAGCTACTGGTCAGACTGACTTTATCGTCAGAGATGGATTTTCATCTAAGTTCTGCCAAGACGGGTGATCTTGGCTAGGCTATTTAACCTCCTTGAGCCTGAGTTCACTCATCTGCAAGCAGGGAAGAATTAGTACCAATATAGTAGAAAAGATGCCTAATATGTGGTTGAACATCAAAAATGCTAATTTTCTTCCTTTTGTGATGGCATTTTGAATGAGTGCTTCCTAGAGAGGGAGGAGACCGTAAGCTCACTGATAAAGTGTCTCCAGCTACCCGACATGATGACTGGCTCTTGGTAGATCTCCTGCACGTAGTGGTCCCCATCCACGGGGTGTGGGTCTTCCTCAGATTCAGTCTTAGACAGCGGTACTTCCTGATCTGAGTGCCTTGTCCTTTTCCTGACTTTGTCATTTCCCGACCTTGTACATCTGAAGAGGCAGTCGTGGTAGAGGGGAAATAGTATTAGGACTTGGAGATTGCCATGGCTTTCTTCTCTGAATAACTGAATCACCTTGGAAGTTTCAAAGATTTTCAAGGTTATATTTTCTCTTTGTGCATTTTTATAACACTTTTCATCTATATAATGTGATTGAAATGAGCATTTTGTAATTACTGTATGTAGCATGTGATTATTGGCTTAATGTCTCCCTGTTCTTTGGAATGCTAAGCTCCATGTCCATTCTGCTCAGTATTGCATCCCCAGCATACCTAGTGCAGGGACGATCACCTAATAAAATCTCAAAACAAATGTGTTGAATGAATGAATGACTAAATGAATAATATAAAGTCACCTACTCTTTCTTCCTCATGATAATTACACAGATCAAATGAGATAAAGTACATGCAAATACTTTGGAAGCGGTAGTAACACAAGTGTAAAATACCTCACTTTTTGAGATGGAGTTTCACTCTTGTCGCTCAGGCTGGAGTGCAATGACACGATCTTGGGTCACTGCAACCTCTGCCTCCAAGGTAATCACTTTGATTACCTTGCCTCAGCCTCCTGAGTAGCTGGGATTACAGGCACCTGCCACCATGCTCAACTAATTTTTTTATTTTTTGGTAGAGAAGGGTTTCACCATGTTGGTCAGACTGGTCTTGAACTCCTGACCTCAGGTGATCCACCCATCTCGGCCTCCCAAAATGCTGGGATTACAGGCTTGAGCCACAGCACGTGGCCTAAAATACCTCAATTTTCTTAACCTATACCTCTGTCATTTGTTAAAAAAAGCATTGAGCCTATAAAATATGCTTTAATAGCCAGCGATAACAGCAAAAGATGTATAGACCCTACCTAACACGAACTAAATTTGAACCTCTGAAGATGGAACCCAGGAATCCATGTTTTCATAATCCCTCTAAAAAGCAATTCAGACACATATGAAAGATTACAAATTACTTATTATTCTATAGGACATTCTTGACAAGGCTATTAGTATGGCGTAAATTACCATTTAAGATTATTATTTTATTTACCTAAATATTTCCTTTAAATTTCATCTTCTTTTGATCATTTTGATCTCAGGAAAGCAAAATCATCAGAAAGGCCTTCCCTAGACATCTATTCTGGACATTAGTTCCTTGTTTATTAACTTACTAGATCATAATTTATATTTACTTTATTGTTTCTGGTCTGTTTACTTTTTTAGTCTGTTTTCTCAAAATAGGTAAGTTTCCTACAAGAAGGGATGGAGTTTTCTTAACCAATCATTGTCCCTTGTTCTTTGGTGCCTAACAGAGTTCAAGGAATATTTGTTAACTGGATATGTGCTCTTAACAAATATTAATTGTCAATGAGTGTCTTTGGATTGATAAAATACAGACTTCATACTGAGTCATGGTTAGCCTCATATTAAGATTCTTGCCTGCTTTCTGAGAATCATACAGATTTAACAGACTCTCAAAGCCTCTAAATTTTAACTTCCCTTTTTCTTTCATAAAGGAAGTTGAGGTTTAGTGATAAGGACTGAACGGCATCCCTGCTCTGTTGTCAGTATCATTCGATCATTTTTTTGTGCAGTGATCTGGGGACTTTCTCAACACAGTGTCTCCTGTAGAGTTAACTCTTGATGTCTGTGGGTAAAGTATTTTTGATGAATCTTGCTTTGAGCTCCCTGATGAAATTTTATCAATTTATATATATATATATATATATATATATAGTTTTTTTTTTTTTTTTTTTTGAGACAGAGTCTCACTGTGTCACCAGGTGTCAGGCTGGAATACAGTGGCGTGATGATCTCAGCTCACTGCGACCTCCGCCTGCCAGGTTCAAGCAATTCTTCTGCCTCAGCCTCCCGAGTAGCTGGGACTACAGGCGCACACCACTAGGCCCAGCTAATTTTTGTATTTTTTAGTAGAAATGGGGTTTCACCATGGTCTTGATCTCTTGACCTTGTGATCCGCCGGCCTCGGCCTCCCAAAGTGCTGGGATTACAGGCGTGAGCCACCGCGCCTGGTCTATCCATTTATATTTTTAATCCCTTCATCAGTCTTAGCAGGATTCAACCCATCAGGGTTTTTTTTAAATAAATAATCACCTCTCCTAAGAAGTAAGTGTGCGCATAATAAATACAGTAAGTCTATTCAGACTGGGGTGAGAAGAGCGACTGTCGCCTGCACTTCATTAGCTGGTAAGTAAGGAGCATCTCGAGCCTTCGTACCAACCGGGACAGATGCTATCTTTCTGGCTCTGCTTATTTACCTCTTTCTCCAGTGTGAGCTGTTTGTATTGAAAGAATTAGGTTCTATATAGTCAGTGAGGATACTTTCCATTCAGATTAGTTTTTAAAAAAAATATTTCCCACTGGATTATAGGTACCATGATGCTGTTCTATTTTCTAATAAGTCAAAGGAAGATAGTTTACATAAAACGGTATTTTCATTATTACCCAAGACAAGGAGACACACCTTGTATTTAAGAATAATTCAATTAGGAAGAAAGAAAGCAATTCCTAAGAAATCCGGTAATATTGTCTCCCTAGGGAAGGAAATTACCTTTCTTGAGCCTCACTGTCAGGCAATTTACTTAGGCACCGGTAGCCGCTTTTCACCTTGGAACCAGGATGGCTACCATGATTTTTTTCCTCTCAAGCTACAGACATCACCTCCTGGTCATTAGCCTGCTTCCCTTCCCTTCTTTTTAGCCTACTGCCATCTATTCAAATCCTTATAGGTCTGTTTTTCCAAGGTGGGCAGTGATGTGCTCAGCATCTCCTAAGGCAGGCACTGAGCACTTTTAGAGTAAGTGAAAAGCTTTAACTGCTACACTCTGCAAGGAAAAGCAACAGAAAATATCAAAAGTAACAGGTACGGATAAATTGGAGCATGGCTTAGAGCTCTTGAATTCTGGTCTGCAGTCCATGCTTCTACGTTGGTAGCTGGAATCACGCTTATAATATTGCTTCTTATTTTTATTTGTGATGTTGTGTTTCATCAGACTTTTTTTTTAAAATTGAAGATTTGAAGAAGAACCTCATTTTCCAAGAAGATTCCAAAGTCCAGCCTAAGGAGGAAGCTTGAAGGATTTGCCTTAATGGATAAATCACATTTCTAATAACCTTTAGATTAGGCAATACTTACCTTAATAGGTCTCTGCCCCCAACAGAAATTATCCCTCTGGGATATTTTGGCATACTTGATGAAGTAGATGTTATCATTCCAATTTTATAGGAAATGAAATGCCAAATATACAAAAAGCTTAAATATATTGACCAAAGTCACAGAGTCGATTTTCTAAGGGAGGATGGACTCCAGTGAGGTGTGCCATGTTACAACTCAAAGGAGAATCAGTTCATAGTCTATGTGGGTGGTGCCTATAAGCCTGGGTAAAACCTTAGTCCATTTGGATTGCCATCACAAAGTACCATAAGTGAAGTAGTTGATACATAAGAGAAGTTTGTTTCTCATATTTCTGAAGGTTGGGAAGTCCAAGGTCAAACTGCCAACAAACCCAGTGTCTGCTGAGGGCCTGCTTCCTGGCTCACAGATGGCCGTCTTCTTGCTGTGTCCTCACATGGAGAAAGGGGCAAAGGAGCTCCCTCAGGTCCTTCCACTAATTTCATTCATGAAAGCAGAGTCCTCATGACCTAATCTCCTCTCCTAATGCCATCACCTTGTCGCCTTGGGAGTTAGGATTTCAACATAGGAGTTTCGGAGGGACGCGTTCACCATGGCAGGCAGTGTGCACCCTGCAGAACCAGTGTGCTGAGCCTGGTATGAGCCGAAGCCTTGCATGCCACACTGCTTATTGCTATCTGAAGCAGGGCACTCCACAAATTGTTTGCAGAGTGGGAAGGATCACTAACGAAAATAAAAGGAATAAGCAACAGTTATCTAAAATTTATCTACGTACCTGTTTATTCACATTTAGTTAATAGACTTTATTTTTAGAGCAGTTTTATGATCAAAACAAAATTGAATGGAAAGTACAGAGTCCCTGTGTGCCTCCTGACTCCGCAGGCACAACCTCCACCAATACCAATATCCCCCACCAGGGTGGTACACTTGTTATGATTGATTAACCAAGTTGACACATCATTATCACCCAAAGTCTATAGTTTACCTTAGGAGTCACACTCTTGGTGGTGTAAATTCTACAGGTTTGACCAATGTATAATGACATGTCCACCATTATATAGAACAGCTTCTCTATTCTAAATATCCTCTGTGTTTTACCTATTCTTCCCTCTTCCCCTACAACTGCTGGTAACCATTGACTTTTAAAATCTGTTCACTGTCTCTATAGTTTAGCCTTTTCCAGAATGTCAGTTGGAATCATATAGTATATAGCCTTTTCAACTGAGTTCATTTATTTTGCAATATACACTTAAGTTTCCTGCACATCTTTTTAGGGCTTGATAGTTCATTTATTTTATTACTAAATAATATTCCATTTTATGGATGACGAAAGTTCATAACAACTTTTTTTTCTGAAGAAATAGATAAGTGTTACTATGAATTAGAGTAATAAAATAAGTTACTTTAAAAATTCTAACTGCTTAACAATAAGATCATTAAGGTTTTTTTTTCACTTTTGCTAAGATTATGTCACAAAACAATATGTTTTTGACTCACATAACTTTTTTAAAATAACTGCAAAACGAAGTAAATGCCAGACTAGGAATTAGAAGACCAGAGATTAGTATCCCCTATACAATGTGACATTGGTAGAGATCAAACCAAACCACCTATTTGGACACAAATTTTCTAATTTATCAAAAAAGGGAAGTTGAAGATCTTTAATATTTCTAACAGGCAAGAAATCTAGCCCACAAACCTGTATTTCATGATAAGTGAATATTGAGTATGTTTTGTTTGAGTTATCTAGTAATTTTTGTCCATTATTTCCCTGGACTTCTCTCAACACACCAAACTTTTATCCAGGAATTAAAGACAGTATACCATAAGATTTCTTCACTATCAAATGTTTTAGCTCTTTCTAAATCCATTCAACCAACAAGACTCTTTCAGCAGAGATGTTGTAGATATTAAAGCACCCCAGTAATTTCTTTTTGCATAAAGTGGTGGGTTTCTTCAGAATAAAACTAGCATCTTCAAACTACTGAAATGTGATGCAGTATCCTTCATGAATTCCACAATATTTATAGAACACCTACTGTATACTGTGCCAGGTAACGTAATTGTGAAGGAAACAGACTGGTGAAGTGTGAAACATTGGGTGCAAGGAGGCACACAATGAATACATAACTGCACTGTGTGAAAAACATCATGAGAGAGAGACGATGCAACAGAGAGGCTTCATTTAGACCAGGACGGTGAGGGCGACTTCTCTGAGAAAATACCATTGAGAACTGAGTGTTGAGCAGGTATCAGAAACTTCCAGTTAAGATTAAGAGGGCCGGGCGTAGTGGCTCACACCTGTAATCCCAGCACTTTGGGAGGCCAAGGCAGGCGGATCACTTGAGATCAGGAGTTCGAGACAAGCCTGACCAATATGATGAAACCCCATTTCTACTAAAAATACAAAAAAATTAGCCGGACATGGTGGTGGGCTTCTGTAATCCCAGCTACTCGGGAGACTAAGGCAGGAGAATTACTTGAACCCCGGAGGTGAAGGGTTCAGTGAGCCGAGATAGCGCCACTGAACTCCAGCCTGGGTGACAGAGCAAGACTCTGTCCCCCCCAAAAAAAAGAAGAAAAAAGATTAAGATATTGATTTTGGATAAGTCTGAAAGCTATTTTCCTGAGCCATGGAAGTATATTAGGGAATCTTCAGTGTCAGCATCGTATAAAAGGAGCTTGGAAGAAAGATCTACTTTAGAGCAAGATCTACAATAGAGCAAACATCTCTATGTACTCAAAGGTTAGCCTAAAATAGAGTTCGAACAAATATTTTAAAGATGCAAAATTCTATTAGAAAATACTATTTGAAGCCGGGCGCAGTGGCTCATGCCTGTAATCCCAGCATTTTGGGAGGCTGCGTTGGGCCAATCGCTTGAGATCAGGAATTCGAGACCAGCCTGGCCAACATGGTGAAGCCCCACCCCTACTAAAAATACAAACATTAGCCATGTGTGGTGGCAGATGCCTGTAATCCCAGCTACTCGGGAGGCTGAGGCAGGAGAATTGCTTGAAGCTGGGAGGTGGAGGTTGCAGTGAGCTGAGATCGCACCGCTGCACTCCAGCCTGGGTGACAGAGCGAGACTCCATCTCAAAAAAAAAAATACTATTTGAAATGGACATTATAGGAATATCTCAGCATAATGGGCAGCAAATACTGTTGCTTGGCGGAAAATAAAAAAGGTCTAAATAAAAGTAGCACATTAGCATTGATGGCTGCTTATTACACCCAGTATAAGCAATGCAGTGTACGAAGAAGTATATTCTGAGTACATTATTTCCATTCATTTAGCACAAACAAATCATTTGGTTTCACCTTGCAGAGGAACATGGAGTCACCCTTTTCTTAATACTTGCACCATCTTAATTTTTGTTCTTCAGCAGTTGCTGTTTTGTACTTTGATAATTTTTAGCAAAAAAAAGAAAAATTCCCTTTTTTGACAAATTAGCAAATTGATGTCCAAATAGATGTCTTATCTGATCTCTACCAATGTCACATTGTATAGGTGATACTAATTTCAGGTCTCCTAATTCCTAGTCTGGTATTTATTTCATTTTGCAATTATTTTTTTAAAGATCTACAATAGGGCAAATCTCTCTATATAATCAAATGTTAGCTGAAGCCAGAAATGACTAACAGACCATAAGAAACAATCTAAACTGCACTTGGAACAGTGTGGTGTCTTACACCTGTGATTCCAGCACTGTGGGAGGCTGAGGTGGAAGAATCACTTCGGGCCAGAAGTTCGAGACCGGCATGGGCAACATAATGAGTTTAGCTGGGCTTGGTGCTACACGCTTGTGGTCCCAGTGACTTGGGAGGCCGAGGAGGGAGGATCCCTTGAGTCTGGGAAGTTGAGGCTGCAGTGAGCTAGGATCACTCCTCTGCATTCCATCCTGGACAACAGGGAGAGACCTTGTCTCAAAAAGATAAAATACATAAATAAATAAACTATAGTGTCTGCAGACAGTCTGAGCCCAGGAGTTCACTGGCTGTGCATGAGGCTCTTCTGTTTTGAATGTTCCTTCAAAATTGCAGAACGGGAGAACGGGTGTGGCAGCTGTCCTGGGTGATGGTCAGCCAGTGTGAACCTGCCTAGGTCCACTGTCTCCTCACTCTCTCTATGCCCATATTGAATCTGTCCACTTTGGAGATTTATTTCATCCACAACAAATAAACATCTGCTGCCTCTAGAGATAAGTATTTGAAGCTCCTGAGTAACTATTCTATAACATTATACAACCGTTTATCACTGAAAGCACAAAAAAACTAACAATAATTTAAATGTGAGTGTTTTTACTTTCAAGACAGTGATCCAATCTTACTAATGACCTAAAAGTCATGTACTCTTAAATATTTACTTCTTTTAAAGGATTCCAAAAAGTACTATCAGCTTTGCTGTAATAAAAGAGCAAATAGATAATCACCAGGACACAAAACTCTGATTTTACAGGTTAAGGAACGAAGGAACTGAGAAGTTAAGACTCCTTTAAAACTTTGTAACTACAGGAACTGTAACCCAAATGATCTGTTTCCTCTGGATATATAGGCCACACCTCATGGTTTATAGCATTGCACAACAGCATACATTTTAGAGCAGAACAAACCAGTGTTTGAATCTCACCCCTGCTGTGGACTTGTTTTACCACTTAAGCCCAGTTACTTAAACCCCTGAAACAAGTTGTCAACTCTACACCTAGAGTATATCCTCCTTTTTCTTCCTTGTTGCTGAATTTCATTTTGTTCACTTACTCATGGTGGGATTTAGGAAGAGCTTTTACTAAAAGGGAGAAACAATTCTTCTAAGCATTATCTCATCTAGATCTGATTTCTAGAAATGTGGCAACCATCATGTGATATCGAAAGGAACTAGACTAGGAAAAGCTTAAATACCAAGGATCCATAAGCAAAAGATGGAGAGAACCCAGGTGCTTGACACATCCTTGAGCCATCAGATTAACTAGCACTGGCAGGGCCCTATCTCTGGGTTAACTACTATGTGAACTAGTACTGGTTTCTGTTGTTGAAGCCATTTAGGGATGTGAGTTGCTTTTTTGCTTCCTGTAGAAAGCATCCAACTAAACCACACATTTAGCACACCATTCTAGACGATACCTTTTGAAGATTTAGTTCCCTGCCTTATTGAATGAAGATCAAAATAGCTCTATCATTCAGTTGTTGCAAGAGGTTAATGAGAGAATGTTAATAAATTATTTGGGCCAGATGCAGTGGCTCATGCCTGTAATCTCAGCACTTTGAGAGGTCAAGGAGGGAAGATTACTCGAGGCCAGGAGCTCAAGACCAGCCTGGCCGACATGGTGAAACTCTGACTCTTCTAAAAAATACAAAAATTAGCCAGGCATGGCAGGTGCCTATAATCCCAGCTGCTGGGGAGGCTGAGGCAGGAGAATTGCTTGAATCTGGGAGGCGGAGGTTGCAGTGAACTGAAATCACGCCACTGCACTCCAGCCCAGGTGACAGAGAGACACTATCTCAAATACATACATACATACATACTTTAGCATGATGTCTGGTATAGAGCTTCACACATGATAGCTACCATCACCTCAGGTCAATGTTCCTTTTATGGTAATGCCCTGCCTTCTAGATAATTTCAGAGTATAACTAGACATTAAATTGGAAATTACATTTGAGACACCAAGATATAATAGATATGATATTCTAAAGTAAGGTAACAGATGAAGATGAAAAATTTCAAAGGTTTTAGGTTTTATTTGTTATTAATAAAAAGCAGTTCCCTGATTGCTGATCCCCTCCTCTATACCTAAAGTACAAAAGCTTGAAGAAAGAATGTTGAGGAATATTTACTTGGGGAGAGCTGTGATGTGAGTTCTGCCCCTTCCCGTAAAAACAGCAACACCCCAGATGGGAGGACATTTTCCTCACTCTCTCGAGTCAGGAGAGGAACTTGAAGGAAACTGATCGGAGGACAGAATGTGTATGGTCTGAAGTATTTAGCAGGGTAGGGTGAGGGCAGAACTGACTGCTTTAACAAAGAGAAAGGGTGGAATAGGAAATTTCCCTGCTGCTGAAAGATGAGTAGAAGCAAGGCTACACTGGGTTTGGCCCTCGGAGGGCAAAGGGTATATGAAAACCAGATGTGGACCATCCATACACAGTAATATCTAGAACTTTCCAATAGGGCCACCAACCAGGAGGGGTGATCTGGCTGAAGGGTTGCTGTATTCCTAGAGACTAAGGAGGGATAAAGTGACAAACCAGAAAGGGGTAAATCATTCGTGTCAAGAGAATTGTAGTCACTCAGTGATGGGGAAGATAAACTCTCTAAAGAACCTATAGGAGGGCACGGTGGCTCACACCTGTAATCCCAGCACTTTGGGAGGCCGAGGCAGGTGCATCACCTGAGGTCAGGAGTTAGAGACCAGCCTGACCAACATGAAGAAACCCTGTCTCTACTAAAAATAAAAAATTAGCTGGGCCTGGTGGTGCATGCCTGTCATCCCAGCTACTTGGGAGGCTGAGGCAGGAGAATTGCTTGAACCTGGGAGGTGAAGATTGCAGTGAACTGAGACTGTGCCATTGCACTCCAGCCTGGGACAACAAGAGCAAAACTCCATCTCAAAAAAAAAAAAAAAAAAAAAAAAAACCTATAAAAGCAGCCATGAAAGAAACAGGTTGTAACCGCCGTCCAGGTCTAGAGAACACAGGCCCATCTTGTCAGAGCATCCGTCTTATTAGGCCTCACCAGCTCCCCTTGTACCTTATCTGCCCAGCCCTTGCATGTTGCTGGCTGGTCGGAGACAAGACTCTACTTCAGTGAAGATGAACCCTTTCACTCTTACATAGGTTTAGTAATCTAAGTACTGAGTTGAGGCTGTTTTGCAACATAAAGAGATTCTAGGGCTTTTAATTTCTTGGGGCCTATCCAAAGTTTTATCTAGGACTATTTAAAAAAATACTACCACAATGAACAGGCTTAAAGGGAAAATAAAAAGCAAACACTAAGTTGCTTACATGTTTATACCTCATGAGTTCAGCTCTTCCAATGTACTAGTTACACAATTTCCTATTATAGACTCACTGTATGCTCTGCACTGGGATAAGTCTTGCAGAGATTAATAGAATCAGATACAATCACCAAATTGTATTGTATATTGCACTAAATTGTATATTGCTGGGATACAGAGACTGGCTTGTATCTGTTATTGAATCCATTATAACTGTGAGTACAAGACCATCTCTCTAAAACCTTGCAAACTATTGGTAGAGATGGGAATGGCAGTTATAAAATAATTAGAAGAACTGCATTCTAGTTAATGTTTTGCTACTGAGAGGCACTGAGATATAGACTATTTGCAGCATTTTTGTGATGCTTCATTAGCATATCTGTAAATTGAGAGGAATGGACCACATAAGCCATATGGCACCATCTAAAATCCTATAATTCTATAGCAACATTATTCATAATAGCCAAAATTTGGAAACAACTCGAATGGGTAAATAGAATGTGGTCCATCCATACAATGGAATATTATTTGACAATAAACAGAATGAAGTCCTGACCCATGCTTCAGCATGGATGAACCTTGAAAACATGATGCTAAGTAAAAGAAGCCAGAGACAGACCAGGAGCAGTGGCTCATGCCTGTAGTCCCAGCACTTTGGGAGGCTGAGGTGGGTAAATCACGAGTTCAGGAGTTCGAGGCCAGCCTGACCAATATGGTGAAACCCCCATCTCTACTGAAAATACAAAAAAGTAGCTGAGCTTAGTAGCATGTGCCTGTAGTCCCAGCTACTCGGGAGGCTGAGGCAGGAGAGTCACTTGAACCTGGGAGGAGACTGCAGCGAGCAGAGATCGCACCATAGCACTTCAGCCTGGGCAAAAGAGCAAGCCCCCATCTCAGAAAAAAAAAAAAAAGAAACCAGAGACAAAAGAGCACATATCATATAACTCCTTATATATGAAAGTCCAGAATACAGAAACCTATAGAAACAGGAAGTAGATTAGGGATTGTCTAGGGTTGTGGAAGTGAGGCAGGGAAGCTGAGTGTGTAGGAAGGATGGGGATTTTTTGATAGGTGATAAAATGTTCTCAAATTTATTGCGATGGTAGCTGTACCACTCTGTGCATATACTAAAAATAATTTCATTTACATTTCAAATCACTGAATTGCAAGGTATGTGAATTTTATGTCAATAATATTATTATTTAAAAATTCTAAAATTTTTCATATAAATTCGCGTAAGAAAGTCAGAAGACACATTGAATGTTGAATAATGTAGTAACAGTACAAAAGAAATTAATGTAATCCAATTATTTTCTAACAACACTATATTCACTAAAAAGGAAGATATCTTCGCTAAAAAGTGAATATTTTTATTTGTTGCATTTCAGTAATTTAGATTCAGATATAATTTATGAAGGGATGAAAGAAAGAAACTTTTAGAATCACTAGACTGATTTTATCATTTTCCTTTTAACTTCTAAGTACTGACAGTAAAATTGTTATTAATTATAATAATTTATTAATTGATGAATCATTAAAATATACATGTAATTATTAACCTTGTCTTTAATTTCACCTTATTCTTCTGTTAAGGAGAAAGAAGAAGAACACACGTGTTAAGCCATTATTATCAGGCCCTGTGCCAACTGAGTTCATGCATAGCATTTGATTCATTCCTCAGAGCAAAACTTAACAAAAGTAAAATTATCCCAATTTCACAGAAGAATAACTGATGCTTGGAAAGTGTACATTATTTGCACAAAGGTACACAATAATACGAAGTAGATTTTGGATTTAATTCTAAGTCATTAAGAACAATATAATAGAGAAATCAACTTGAGTTTTAACTATGTTTATCTTCAGTGGCTTTATAAGGAGTCTGTTAGGCCTAACACTGAATGCATTTGCTAATCTGGTTCAATTTTTAAATGATCTCTCAAAATTGTAATCACAAATTCTCCAGCCCATTTGTGGGGGGGGGTGCGGGGGCGTTTCATAGTGTTCTTCAACTAGAATTTCCTTTTTACATATAAATTTTGTATTTCTTTAGCAGAGGGTATTAACTTAAGCTGATATGCTAGCCAATTTGAACACATTTGCTAAATAATGAATTAGGCCTTCAGGGATTAATTTTCATGAATACATGGGACTGGAAGAGACAGGGAAACACAGCAATACTGTTTCACCTGGAGAAAAAAAACCCTGCTATGGGTATGAACACGAGTATTCACACACAGAACACCATTGTCACCAGCAGTGACAAGTGACCTCCCCTAAGTGGCTTCACATGTGGCCAACATCTAGAAGTTACGAACTGATGGACCCAAGAAGGTGACGGGAGCTGATGTGAAATCCCTGCTCACCCATAGAAACATTAGGATGTGATTTTTCAAGAGACTGAGTTCCTAACGAGAGAGAGCACAAGCTCCACGTAAGTCTCTTCTCCAACTTGCATTCTTCTTTCTTTTGTGCAGCTTCTAAAAGATAAATTATATATTCATCAGGGTTAGTAGTGTGAAAGAAAACAGAATCTTAGGACCCCAAACACACTATGCCAAGAGGAAGTCAAGCTTGGGAACTGATACTGTTTTCCTTTTGTTCCCAAACCGTTGTAATTTCACAACCCTGTGCCATAGCCCCATTTCCTCTGCTCCCTCTTTTCCTGCAGTTACTTTAGCTTATGTCAAATGTAGTTGACTGAGCACAGGACAATGAATCATTGACTTTTTCCCCTACTCCCTCTTGTTCTTATGTAAAATGTAGATTTACTGAATTTAATCAGAGCCTCACAAGAATGTCACCATCTGCCTCACTGTCTATGCTCCCTCTCTTCTCTCCCCTCCTGCTTCCTTTTTTCCTTTAAATACTGAAGTTCTGAAAGCTCCCTGTCAACAAAAGGAGTCAAACTCTGTAAAATATTTGAAGAGATTTATTCTGAGCCAAATATGAGTTACCAATGTCCTCTGACACATTCCCAGGAGATCTTGACAACCCGTACCCCAGGTGACCGGCTACAGCTTGGTTTTATACATTTTAGGGAGTCATAGGCATCAATCAATACCTGTAAGATGTACATTGGTTTGGTCCAGAAAGTCAAGACAACTGGAAGTGGGGCTTCCAGGTCATAGGTGGATTCAAACATTTTCTAATTAGTTGCATTATTATCTAAAGATCTGGAATCAATAGCAAGAGATGTCTGGGTTATGATAACGGGATGTGGAAACCAAGGTTTTATCATGCACATGAAGCCTCCAGGTAGGAGGCTTCATAAAGAACAGATTGTAAATGTTTGTTATCAGACTTAAAGAGTCTGTTTTATCAGTTTTGATGTCTCTATGTTGATGTTAATGCTAGTCAGCTGTGCCTGAATTCCAAAAGGGAGGAAGGTATAACGAGGCACGTTTGACTCCCATGATGGAACATCAGGGCCTGAACTAGCTTTTCAGTTTAACTTTGGAAAACCCTTTCCTGAGAGGAGGGGTTAATTCTGATGGCTGTAGGGGCTTAGGCTTTTATTTTTGGTTTACAATCTTTTGAGAAAAAACACAGATCACAGATACTCTTGGGACTTTTAGTTTTTCCCAGGCATGTCTTTAACCTTGGTAAAATACCCCTCTATGGATTGAGACCTACCCCAGTCACTTTTTGGTTAACAGTAATAATAAACATTGCTTCCTTTACATCAGTGAAAATGCCTGGCTTCAGGATTACGTGCTCCAATCTTCTCAGTATGGTTACAGCTCAGGAGTTACATCTCTTCCCCATGATAAATCACACATCTAAGTTTAGAAGAAACACCTGGATGGTTTTCGAGCTCTCTTAATTAGAATTTTTATACAAATTTCACATTCTTTGTCTATTCCTGTTGATCTGCAATTGAAAGTGCTATTGGTCAACAACATGGCCACAAAGCAGCTAGTGCAATGGAAAAGGAGAGGAAATTAACATTTGCTAAGTGCCTACTGTGTATAAAACCTGTTCTAGGTAATTTGCATGTTAAACTTGCTTAGTCTTCATAACAACCCATGGGATAGTTGTTAATAGCGCTGTCTTCTAGACGGATAACAGAGGCTCACAAAGGCAATTTACCTACTCACTCAAGCCATTATTAAATGGTAGAACCAGACTCTGACTCCAGGTCTGTCTGATTTAGATTCCTTGCTGAAGAAGCCATAAAGTTCACCACCTGTCTTTGAATAAACGGGAGGCACCATGGATACAGAATTTTCTTGTGTCTGAGTTTGAAAGATCTGTAGATATCTCAAGAAGTTCAAGTAGCAAAAATCCATCAAACATTCCTCTAAAGTACATATTTCCCAGAGTAAACCCAGTGGCTATTAAGATTTGGCTGGAGATTTTGCCAAAAGATTGGGATGAATCCAAAAAAGACAGCATGATGAACTCTTAAATTCCTTTCACATGTGTATCATTTTTATGTTAGCAAGGGAGCCACTTTGATCCTACAATCAGATAACCCAGGAAGTGATTGGAATTCTTTTAAATATCTGTACCATCCTTAGGGCAGGACACAAGGGCATGTCTATTATTTTGATCCATGTGAAAAGACCAGGGTGGACTCTAGGCAGTATAGAGCTCTTCAGCTTCCAATCTGAACAGGACAGAAAGTAGCTAAAGATTAACAAACTAAGCAAACTTGTTTACTGTGCAAACTATGCTTAAGTTTAAGGCTAACTTCTGGAATTCTGAACCCTCAGGCTGTGCTGTGTAGTTTCCATAACAACTGTGACAGAAAATGAGGCAAACAGACGTGACTCACACAAAATGTTTCGGTCCATTTCTCTGAGGCCAAATTTGGTCATTGGAGACCTTTAAAGAATAGAGTCATCTCTGTCTTACTAATCACATTCAAAGGGCAAAATGTTCCTCAGTAAGAACAGCTGTCTCCATGGGCCACCAAAGAGGTCTGTTCAATCATCAGTGCAGAACAACGGGGAACCCCTACCGCTCACACAACGGCTGCTCCCTGCCAACTTCCCTCTGTAAAGGGGGTCCTCTTCTGGGTGTCCGAGAACCTCAGAGTGTTACTGCTTGATTGCATTGTACATGGTGACTGACTGCAGTTAGCTCCACAGAGGATTGGACAGCAAGCTGGTGTCATGTTTTGATGGTTGGGTCAGCATTGCTTCATGGGCTAGATTCACATGCAGTGAATCAGGCGTGAGACAGTGGGGGTAAGGAAGAAAATGAGGGGGCTCTTCTTGACATTTTTTTAAAAATGTCTGAAGCTCACAAGCAGTCTGCAAACTACTTCCTCCTCACCCTCGTCCTGCAACTACCACACATTTGTATAAAGCCTGCCTCCCTGGTTTCATGCCTCACTGACCTGTTTTGCTATATCCCAAGGGCTTTGGGCACAGCCTGTCTCTCAGACAGGTTCTTTGCCCATTTGCACTTCCCTCTACTCCTTCCATTAATTTCATCCTTTCCCACCATTCCCTTAATGCTTGTTGCCACCACATTTCTCTCTGTTTTTTGAGACGGGGTCTCACTCTCACCCAAGCTGGAATGCAGTGGCATGGCTTTGGCTCACTGCGGCCTCAACCGCCCAGGCTTAAGGGATCCTCCCATGTCATCCTTCTGGATAGCCGGGAACATAGGTGCACCACCACAGGATAATTTGTGTAATTTTTTGTAGAGACAGGATCTTGAAATGTAGCTCAGGCTGGTCCTGAACTCTTGGACTCAAGAGATCCTGCTGTCTTGGATTCCCAAAGTGCTGGGATGACAGGTGTGCGACACTGCACCCAGCCCCATTTCTCTTATTCTCTCCATTTCTGCTTTTGCTCTTTATCCTTTCTCTTTCCCACAGAGCAACTCAAATGATCTTTTAAAAATACGGACCCAGTTTGCCATCTTTCCCTTTGAAATGCTTCACTGACTGCCTTCCTCTGAGAGTAAAACCAAAACTGCAGGAGCTCCACCCCAGGCACCAGGTGTCACTTCCACCTTTCAAGCCTCCAGACTACTTTGGTCTCAGTCTTTTGCACACCCAGATCCTTCTGTTACTTCCTCCCATTTTTCACCTGGCTGACTTATTCTTTCCATCTTTCTTTTAATATCTTTTTCTCAGTGAGGACCCATGCAAACATAGTGGAAGAGGACAGAAAAGTACTCCTAAGAGAAGAGGGTGGGAAGTACTCCTAGGTACTTGCTTCATCCTCAAGTAGTTACTTCCAAAGTACACCCACCATGCAAGAGGCATCCCTTATTTCACAATTTTTGGAACCTGTTGAGTCACTGAGTAGGCTATTCAGGGAAGGTTGGTGATGCAAGCTCCTTATTATCCCATGCGTAGAGGAAGCTAACACACTTGCTCTGGCTAATTCTGGTCTTGAGTCACTTTCTGTTAGCTCTTGAGACTCCCTACGTGTGGTACCAGCTTGCTGAGTGATGATCTCCATTTTTAGCAGGTGGGTTTGACTTCTGGGTCATCAGTCCTGTGTGGTAGAACCATGATCCAAGGAAGTTTCCCAGGGAAGCCCTGGGATTTGGAATTGGTGAGTCAGTTGAGACTGACAAAAATCAGTGTGTCAAAGAGAGGCTCTTTGAAAAATATTCTGCATGGTGATACACTGCCTTTTTCTTCCCTTAGAGCGATGCTAAAATTACAAAACAGAAATTCACTCAGAAGAAATTTTAATCATAATAAAAGATGAAAACGGAAGTATTTGGAACCAGCAATGTTGATTATTTCTGTTCTGATGCCTTCAAATTTAAATCAGAGTGTGGAAGGAGTAGAAATTCTTGGAAAGTTACTTACAGGCTCATGTATAGAAGAGCAAGTCTCTGAAATAGGCAAAAGTCTCTCCATCATTCCGGTAAGGAGAATGAAGCCAAGAGAGGTTAAGCGTTGTGCCCATTGTCACAGAGCCAGAGAATGATGTACCAGGATGGGTCCCTAGAGCCCAAGCTCATGCAGGGGCCAAGACGGTTCAGACTGCCATATTCTCAGGAGAATACAGGCTTCCTATAAATCAAAGAAACTTTTATCTACATAGCCAGTATAATCAAAATGCTGGGAAATCACACAGAAATCTGTTTACTTTTCTAAAATATTAAATTGGAATAATTGGAATAAAATGCGCCATTCTCATTTTTGGATAAAATGTTTTAGTATAAAGCCTATAAATTTGGCATTTTTGTAACTCAAAAGCAGCAAAACATTAGCAATGTGAAATTGCATTTGTCTTTGAATTGCTGTCTCTCCTGATTCTACTATATTTTATCTCTGGTTTTAGCACTCAGCACATTGTCAATTTTTACCTAGTAAAAACCCAGGAAATGTTTATTGAAGAAATGAACAAAATGAGATTCTGTTATGTAAGATACAGACAGCCTTGTGTATCACGCTTCTTATATGGACATGGCATTTTAATAAAATAGATAGTAGCTTTATAAAGGCATCTTAGTAGAGAGGGATGTATGTAGGCTTTGGCAACGAGAAGAGAAGTCAGATCTTCACCTTCAGTACTTACTATGAGAGACCACAGGCAAATTACTTAGCTAATCTGACACCATTTCCTCACTGCAGAATGGGAATGATGATAGATAACTGCAAGGATTATTATGAGAATCAAATGAGATTGTGTTTATACTGAATCAGTCTTACAGTAGGCACTCAGAAAATGTTATTCTTGATTCCAAATCCTGGTATTAAATTATCATTTAATTCTTTACATAAAAACATGGAGTTCTAAAAAGGTTGGTTTTTTTTTTTAATACTGGCTTCAGCTAAGCAATGCTGACTAAAATGCTTCGTAGGCAATAAACATTTTTGAACTATTTTTAAAACATCATTCAAATAAAAATATACAATGAAGCAGCATTTCCCAAGTATTAATGGCATGAATGCCTTATTATATTAATACAGCATAGTAATATCAACAGATTGAAGAGAGTAAAAATTCTAGTTACTTTTCCTTTGTGGGAGAGGCATCTGTATAATAAGAAATTCTATTTTAATACTGAGAAATGGTAAACTTCCTGTGTTCTAGTTCGTTATTATTGCTCTGCCCTTTGAAGATGATAATGGTCTGCAAAACAGAGCTATTTTGGTACCAAGTAAAGCTGCAAAATCTCCCTCATCAGCAAAATTGAAGGAGAGGCGAGGAAAAAGCGTTTATGTTTGCAATTAACTGGGTCTCTCTTGATATTCAATAGTAAAAAAACAAAGTCTTTGTTGATCTAAAACAATTTGATATTTTAGGGAAAAAAATTCACATGAAAATAATGTCTTCAATTTTGTTTTGCTGCCATGTATAAAGATATTCTTAGTGAAAAAAAAATGTAATGTGCATTCACTATAGGGCAAGATTTTCAGATTTATTTTTTGGCCTGTCTTTATTATTGTTTATTTTTGTTTTTGTTTTAAATTTTAACAAAGTTTTAACCACTTCCTTTTCCAGGGGTTACAATTGTGTTTATTCATAGAACTGAAGATCAGTTCCTTCTCTCTTTATTCATTTAGAATTCCACAAATATTTATTGATTACTACAACCTACATGACACGGGCCTAGACTAAGGGGACCCAGTGATCTACCAGAAAAAAAGTGTTTTGCCTTTGTCAAATTTATATTGGAGGTAATTTCCACCACCCTGATAATTATCATCTATATTAATTCATATTTTATTATAATTTGTGGTGACACAATGCTAAAATGACCTGGTTTGTGTATGCATTCTGATATAGTCACTGTGTAGTACATTGTATATGTACATTGTATCTGTAGTATATTGAATATATACATTGTATCTATAGGTACGTTGCATACATACATTGTATCTATAGTATATTGTATGGTACATTGTATCTATAGAACATGGTATAGTACATTGAATAAGACATATACACACACAAACACACATAAACACACAAGTACACATTTAATCCATACGCAATAATTTTTTTTTTGAGACGAAGTTTCGCTCTTGTTACCCAGGGTAGAGTGCAATGGCATAATCTCAGCTCACTGCAGCCTCTGCCTCCTGGGTTCAAGTGATTCTCCTGCCTCAGCTTCCTGAGTAGCTGGAATTACAGGCATCTGCCACCACGCCCAGCTAATTTTTGTATTTTTAGTAGAGACAGGGTTTTGCCATATTGGCCAGGTTGGTCTCAAACTCCTGACCTCAGGTGATCTGCCCGCCTCGGCCTCCCGAAGTACTGGGATTACAAACATGAGCCACTGCGCCTGGCCTGCCATTACGTTTTAAGTACAATTCAAATTCAACAGAACAAATATTTAAGGCCCAACTCTATAACAGACACCAACTACGGGTTTGTATGAATGCGACCAAGTCCTTCTCTCAAGGAGCCTTCAGTTCATTGAGGAAAAAGATTTGAAGAGAAAGATTTGCCAGGGAGTGAAGAGAAAAACAGCGCTGATGCCGCATCCTGAAATTGAGGCGATATCATCACAGGGAAGATATTTGACTTAGCTCACAGAAATGTAGAGGATTCGATTAAGAGTGTGGGGAGGGAACAGAATTTCAGGGCAGAGACGGTAGCCTTGCTGTTCTACGCTTTGGTTTTCAGAGCAGCTCTGGCATCGCCCAGGAGCTTGTTGGAAATGCAGATGCTCAGGCCTCAGGGCTCACTTCCCAGGCCAAATCAGAATTTGCATTTTAGCCAGACCCCCAGGTGATACGTAGATGCTTTAAAATTTGAGATGCACTGGGCTAGAACACAGAGGATGAAAAGCCGGTGCCTGCTGGAAGATGGTAACCCGGGCCACTGTGGCTGGAGCGCAGCCTCCCAGGCAGGGTGCAAGGAGGCGGCTGGAGAAGCAGAGGGGAAGATGCTGCAGTGGAATGCAAGAGGTTCTTCACACCGGGTGGGAGTGAACTCTGGGCGGTCAGTACTTTCTCCTGGAAACATTGACCACTTTCTCTTCTGATTGATGATTGTATTTTTCTTTTTTTGTACATGGACCCGGCCAGTCCATGTTAAGGCAATTGGTTTATGTGTCTGCCCTACTTCATCCTCCCACTTTCCCCTAACTCCACCATTCATATTTTAAAACAGATCTATCTGTCTTTGCATCTCTTGAACCTAGTACTCAAATGATTGAACTGAACTGAGTTGTGACTACGAATTACTGAGTCACACATTAGCCTATCCTCAAATGACTAACAATTGAATATTGTAGACCAGACAGAGTTGTGAATTATTCCCTAATTCACTTGTTCAGCAACGATTCATGGCACGTCAGGCGCTTTCTACCTCCCTGTCTGGTTCCTAAGAATGTCTTCCTGCCACCACCTCTCAGCACCCTGGTCCCTCAGGCCATCTGATCACTCTGACAAAGCACATGAGTATTGATCCCATCAGCAGCAACAATCTCTGCGTGCCATGCACCTTCTCAATAGAAAATGAGATTTCTGCTTCCACTGACACATAAGAAGTTTGCTAGCATTAACAGCAGAACGTACTGATACCCATCGATAACAGAGACAATGCTAGCTGTACTTAGTAAGAGCTAAAACTTCGGAAAAATCTTTCTAAGTTCTGGCCCAGGACAGAGGACGAATAGTATTCAAGCAACAATAAGGGCAAGGGCATTCCAGGAAGACAGAATGGGAATAAATATAAAATCCAAGATAATGTTTAGGGGACTATGGGAAGAGGAATCAGAGCACGCAGAACTTCAGATGTATTTAAAAGGATCTAGTCTTAAGACAGATAGCGTTTTTTATAGTAGTCTTTAAGCTACACCTATATTTTATATTTTTCCTTTATATGTATGGTATATTCTATGTATTTCTAAAAATCAAATATAAATAAGACAGAAAAAGAAAATGAAGCAGTGGGAATGCTTTGTAACAAGTTAGTTAATCTGGCTTGTGGTAGATGCTGAAGATTTTTTTGATTGACTGAGTCCATATTTATTTATTTAATTTATGCTTTTACAACAGGGTCTTACTCTGTTGCAGTGGTGACATGATCACACTTACTCCAGCCTCGACCTCCTGGGCTCAAGCGACCTTGATCCTCCCACCTTAGCCTCCCAAGTAGCTGGGACTACAGGTGCACATCACCACACCCAGCTAATTTCTGCATTTTTGTAAAGATGGGGTTTTGCCACGTGGCCCAGGCTGATCTTGAACTCTCGGGCTCAGGTGATCCACCCACCTCTGTCTCCCAAAGTGCTGAAATTACAGACGAGCCACCGTGCCTGGATAGTTCATGTTAAGACAATGTGCTAGGTAGGTTTAGAGAGACCAGATCACAATGGGCCTTGCATGCCCAGCTAAGGAAGTTGGATTTAATACTGTAGGCAATGAAAGTGCTGAGCAGGGAAGTGATGTGCGTAGAGTGGCACTTTAGAAAGCTCAATCTAACTGTAATGTAAAAGACACACTGAAGGGTAAGAACAGAAGGCAATGAATTCCTTTAATCATGGCAACACTCTAGTGAGATGGTAGGGGCCCAGCGAAGGTGACTATGACCCTGGCAGGAAATGATTACTTTGAGTAACATAGTGCAGAGGATGAAGCCAACGCATCTCCAAATTCTGGTGATACTTCCTCCCTAATTAACACTCAACTACTTTCCATCTCTTCTTCATGTGCTGCAATCTACACAGCTACAGTCGGTGCCTAAAGCATGATTTGCTCTGTACCCTCTGATTCTTCCCCAAAGTGCTGCCAGTTTGACCTTTTAAAAACACAAATAAAAATATTGCTGTTCTCTAGCTTGAAAGTCTCCAATGGCTCTATTAGCATTATATATAACACGATGTAAACTCTAAGCCAGCCTCAAGTACTTCAGCCCTGCACGTCTCCATACTATTCTTTTTCCTGTTCTCTCAGTTCAAGCAACATTGCTCCAGAAAATTGCTCTAATTTTATTGAACATGTTATGCTTTTCCCAAAATAGAATCTTGTTCTAAGCTAGTTTCCCTCTTTAAATTGCTCCTTTTTCTATCTTTTGCCAGGATAACTTCCCGCGCTTTTCATTGTGGCTTATATGCCATGTGAATGTAATGTTAGTCCCCCTGTAAGCCTGTAAAGAAGCAATAATTTAAAGGTCACTAAATAATTCAAAAATTGTGTGATGGTAACATTTCTAAATCAAGGAATTCTTTTCTGAATTATTATGTTTTGTTACTGAAATTCAAACCATATTTTTTAGCTTCCTTTTTAAAATTGTAGTTTTATTTACCACTTCAACTATATTTAGGTGTGTAGTTTAGGGGTATAAAATACATTTAACTGCTGAGAAACTATCACCTAACTCCAGAGCTCATTTCTTTTCCCAAACTGAAACTCTGTACCCAGTAAACACTAACCCCACACCATTTCTCCTCTCCTGAGACCAGCCTCTATGAATTTGGTTACTCCAGGTATCACATATTAGTGGAA
>PVKP010015745.1:0-49747 GCA_004027715.1 Plecturocebus donacophilus | reverse complement strand
GGTATCTTTAAGTAGGGAAGTGGTATAGTCTTATTTTATTTCCGGGAAAATAGAATTCTGGTATCAACATGGGAAAACTGTGGGAGAAGTCAGAGATGAGTGGTAGAAGCAGGAGTCAGGAGGTATTACTGATTTGATCAAGAGATGAGAAATGCTATAATCAATATGCAACAGTAGACATGAGAGGAGGCAGGTGTTAGATTTTGGAGATATTTCGGGGCAGAATTGGCAGAACTTGCTGATTGCAGTACATACAGGGGACAGAATGGCTGAAATGTCTCCATTGCCTTTAGCCTGGGAGGTTGGGTAGGCTGTGACTATTTCCTGCCAAATAATTATGATTTTTGAGTCCCTATTTGTGCTAGGTGCTATGCTAAGTACCTTAAATACACTTTCCCCCATTTATTTATCTCAAGAACCCTGTGAAATAATTATAATCATCTTCTTTTTATAAAGAGAAAATGAGGCTCAGAGATATCAAAAAACTTTCCAAATGGCACAGTTAACATTGAATCTGTGGTCTCTACGTGACTCAAGCCATGCTTTTAAGCCCTGGAAGGAGAACAGGCTTTGAAAAGAAGATAATAAATCTATCTAGCTTTGGACATGGCAAGTGTGCAGTTGAGAAGAATTTCTAAAATAATGAAGGGTACTGACTATAACATGTACCTTTGCAGCTTTAAATCTTTCTTCACATGGATTCTTGGATTTGATCCAGACATAAATTCTTCATCACAGACTTGATGCAATTGTCTCTATGTTTGTGTTTTTCTCTCCCAATGGTAGAACATTTTTGGCTTGAAAAACCCAGAACTCAGGAGCTGTGTCAGTAGCCTAACAACTTGTGATGGCAAATATTTTTGGCGGGTGATTTCTAAGGTTCTTTATTGTACTGAAGGCTTTTCCATGCACATTACGATTGAATTTGATGCGAAGGCAGAAATGTCTTTTTTCCTTTTTTGGATGGTACTGAGAACCATATATCACAATAGCATTTTAAAAAATGTTTCCTTTTATAAAAACTTTTTATAAACTGGCTTTTTCTTCTTTTTTTGTATCATCAATCATAGTATAGTCTCTGAAGGTATTCTATAAATGTTTGTTTGATGAGCCAGTTACAAGAGGAATATTAGCTAGTCGTAGAAACCTTGGAAAGTAAGCAAGTATAGAACAAAATAAAAATCATCTGCAATCCACCACTTGGAGATAATTACTGTTAACATTTTTCTTCTGTTTTCTTTCAATCTTTTTAGTGTTTACATATTTTTACCTAATTGTGATAAATTTTCACCTATAATGGGAAAAACATTTTTCCTTATCATTAACTGTCTTTGTAAAGACCAGTTTTTATGTCTTCTTGAGTGTTTATTCTCCCCATACTACAGATAAGGAAGTTGATGCTCAGAGAACTTGAGGAAATTGAGGCTCAGAGAACTTGAAAGACATTCCTAAATATATAGTAAATTTGGCTCTGTCCTATACATTATGTGACTTCTCAATCTGGCAAGGAAGATTCAAAATTTAGGCAAATAACCATATTAGGGTGTAGCATATGGGCAATTCATTAGGAACAGCTCAAAGAGCTATAGGAATTTGGAGGCAAGGGGAAGTATATCCTACTGATGGAATCCGGGAAGATTTTCTGGAGCAGGCAGCATCTGAGATGGGTCTTAAATGATTGGCAACAATTTGACATCGGAGAAAGACATTTAGGAGCAGGGGACAGTGTGAGCAAGAGGATGATGGCAGAAAAGCTCAGAATCCATTGAAAATTGTAACTAATACAATGTGGTTAGCTCTTGGACTTTTAAAAAAGTTCTGTTGAGGACTAATGCTATAAAATTGAAGGTTGGGAGAAGATTGCATTCAAGTTCAGGTGCTTTGTAGATACATGGGAAACTTGATTAGAACTATGTCTTAGCAGGATTCCTCTGGCAGCAGGGTCTGGAACTGATTGAAGTGAGAAGGTGACCGAGAAACCGCTGATTTTGCATATACTCATGGATTCAACAAATACTATTATATGCTGGCTATGCCAGCTAGAAGAATACAACAAAATTTTCAAAGGGGCTGGTTATAAGAAAAGTGATGTTATTTAAAATGAACAGATTTCAGAAAGAAGAGTCCAGGTTTGGGTATGTTGAGTTTTAGTGGTTTGGACTCAGCTGGGTATTCAGGTGCATTAGAGAGGGCAAGGATAGATGTCCTTACACTTGGGAATTTTGGTTAGTGAAGTAGTCATGATTGACACTGATATTGAGAGGTGATGGATGTATTGTGAGAATTGATGAAATAGTAGAGGAAGAGATTATAGGTAAATATCCAACACTTACTGAGCACTAAATATATATCAGGCACTGTTTGAAGCACTTTACAAGTATTAGCTCATTTAATCCTCACAATGATTCCATGAGTTAGGTATTATTAACATCTAGATTTTATAGATACCCTATTTTATATATGTGGAGAATGAGGCCTAAGATCACACAGCTAGAGAGCTTTAAATTTGGAATTTAACCTCAAGCAGGCTGACTCTAAGCCCATATTGATAACCCCTATTTTATGCTACTTTCCTGACAGAAGAGAAAAAGAAGACCACCCTGAGAAATATCAACATTAAGGAGACAGACCAGGAAGAGGAGTTTGCAGGACCAAAGAGGAGTAGTTAGAAAAGGATATTAGAAAGAAGCCCGGGGAGGCTGCTGCCAGGAGGACAGGTAGATGGTGTCAAATAGTACATGTATTTTCTCAATTGAAAGGTATATCAATGTTGGCATGAAGCAGGCATGTAACAACATAGTGTCAAATTGAGCACGTGCCTGAGGGAATAGTTACAACTTATAGTTATTGTTTCAGTAGTTTAATAAATAAACCGATAATTCTAAAACCACCTTCCTCAAGACTATCCACTTAATGCAATTTATTAAGAATCTGTTGACAAGTACGACAGATTTAAACAATGCTAGGCACAGAGAGTGCTAGAAAAGGGACATTTATTTATTCCCATTATTAATATTATTTATTCCCTTTATTAATATCAATTATTTAATATTGGCTAAATATTTATAGAGAACTTGCTCTGGGCTAGGCACTGTGTTTCGTGCTGAAGATACACTGACTAGGAAAACAGAATGGTTCCTGATCTCCTAGAGCTTCTGGTCTAGTGGCAGTAGTAGGCCTTGATTACACACACACACACACACACACACACACACACATTCTATATATATATTTACCAACTATACTAAGTTTCATGAATGATCTTTTTTTTGGAAACAAAAAGGAGAAAATAAAGTGGCATGCATAAATGAGCTACATTCCTTAGAATGGTTTTTATTACACTTATTTGTTTAGGAATTCTTCTTTTCATAGATAGATAAAGTAAAATTATTCAGAACATGAATAGAAATTATTATCTTTCTCAATTAGTGGGATGCAGTTTTACTTTTCATCTGCCTTTTTTCTTGAAGAATTTTTCTCTCCATTTTTCCTTCACTTGTGAGGTTGTATAATTGTGGCAACAGCATGTTGGTGGAGGTTCATTCTTGTGCAAGCAAAGAAAATGGATAGAGAAATCATATTGATAAATGGGGGTGGGACCCATCGGGGGATTTTGGCACCTCTATTTCAAGGCTGCTTTGAGTGTTGTAGAAGGTCTGTGTCATCTCTAACATAGAGGCAGGTTGCTATATTAATTAGCTCAACTTCCTTAAATATTAAGTTGAAGCCTTTTCAGAGCAAAATCAATGTTTTCTATAAAGTGTTAAAAAAAAAATCTCTTGAGTGAGCATTCCAGTGCCAAGTCATTGTGGACATTCAGTTGGTAACAACACAAACATGGATTTCTAATTTTGGTTTATACTGGTGATTTGTCCATATAAGAAATTGATAGCAGTGGTGGCCCATTTGGAGCAGCCACTTTGGGGATGCCAGCTGTAGCAGGGGACGGCATGGCTGAGGCTGTGTACTCCACAGAGCTGACAGGGGCTGGGAACATGTGGGAGCCTGCCCTTTACCAAGTTAAAGGGGCAGGAGCCCTGCACTCCAGGGCATAGCTGAGGCTCCCAGCCATGGCTCTGGACCTGGTCATCCCTGCACTCTCAGGGGCCTGGGAAGCCCCCTGCTCCTATAGGCTTGGAAATGCCTGATCCCATTCCCTGGCCTCTCCCTACTCCTGGTGTCTGCTCTGACTTCTTAGCAAAGTTGAAGCTGAGCCTGGGTGCTGTCATGACCCAGCCAGGTGTGCACATGCTTGGATGGCACTGATATACCAGCCTCCTGCCACCTTGGCCCCCTCTGAAGATTTGGGCACCCATGAGCTCATGGAGCGAGGCCAGGGCAACTGAGGTGCTCGTCATGGGCCTACAGGTGCCCCTTGCTGTGAGCAGCCTGGGCATGGTAAATGGCATGTTGATGAGGGCAGACAGGCTTCTGATTGGAAAGGGGTGGGCCCCTGATGAAACCCCACCTTTAAGCCAGGGACTGCCTGAAGCCTGAGGTTGGGTTCCCAGTTCCAGGTGGAGTCTGCTGCCCAGAGGGAGAATTTATGGTGCTTCTTCTGGGCCTGCTCATGGCCACCTATGGACCAATCAGCATGTACTTCCTTCTGATCCCATAAAAAACCCAGACTCAAATACTTACTAAGTATTGCCTATGGAAAGGAGCCACACACTGTGAGTCTCTTTCCCACCAAGAGCTGGACACTCATCAGGATCACCTGCCTGTGGACAGGAGCTACCCACTGTGGGTCTCCTGAGAGCTGTTCTGTTGCTCAGTGAAGCTCCTCTCTACATTGCTTGCCCTCCAGTTGTCTGCATACCTCTTTCTTCCTGGACACGGGACAAAAACTCGAGACCTGCTGAATGACAGGACTGAAAGAGCTGTAACACAACAGGGATGAAACACACCCCCACACACTGCTTGCTGTATTAAGGATAATGAGAAAAAGAGAAGACCTGTTGCCTTTGGGGGGAGCCCAGACCTAGGGACTCCCTGAGTCAGAGCTGTGACACCCTCTTTGGGGCTCTGTGGTTGCTGGTATCTTGAAGCTTCTGGGTGTCACAGTGTTCCCCTCATCCAGACATGGGTGACTGCAGCAGATGTGTGCAGTACATCTGGTCTAACCACAGCTTTGCACAGAGCCAGCACCTTTGCTGGTGTCTGGAGCTGGCTGCCCCCACAGCAGCCAGTATGACTGGCTGTGTGCAATGGCAGGACCCTGTGTATGCTTGCCCACATACCTCTCGCCACTCTATGCCTGGCTCACCTTTAGCAGGTGTGGGATCTGAGCTGTTATTTTTTATTAAAAAAAAATTTTAGAGACTGGATCTCACAATGTTGCTTAGGCTGGTCAAACTCCTGGGCTCAAGCGATCCTCCCACCTCAGCCTTCTGAGTAGCTAGGACTATAGGTGGGTGCCACTGCACCTGGCTTGAGACCAACTATTATGTGTGCTATACTAGATTTTGTTTCACAGGCATATTAAAATATTTTTAAAATTTAAAACGGACCTGCTTAAGTGCCAGAAGCCTTAAGTCTTTAACAATGTTTACAAGGTCAATTAACATCTATTTTTGGCCTTCCTTCATCATTGCCACTTATTCAACAAGTAGTTATTGAGTGCCTGCTATGGCAAGACACTCTTGATTCTGGAAACATAGCAAGCAAACAAAAACAGGTAAAAATCCCTGCCTTTTACATTCCAGAGTAAGTTTACTTTCTAGAGAGGCAGATAATAAACAGAATAAAATTAATAAAATACAACATATTCTAAAATCTAAAATATATAGCATGTCAGGTGGTAATTAGCTTAAAAAAAGCAGCGATGGGAAGGTAAGAAGTATGAGGTCAGGGAGGATGAATTTCTGTTTTAAGTAGAATGGTTAGGGGAGGGCTCACTGAGAGGTATGTCAGATAAAAGACCTAAAGAAAGTCAGAGAGTGGGCCGTGCAAGCATCCATGGGGAGCAGCTCTCCAGACAGAAGAAACAGCAAATACAAAGACCCTGAGCCGGCTGGAGCAGGCTGTCATGTTTGATGGGCAGTTGGAGGCCAGTGTGGCTGGAGTGCACTGAGAAGGGTGGAGGACTTCAGGGTGGTCTCCAACTGGCTACTGCAAGGACTTTGGATTTCACTTTGAGTGTGGTGGGCAGCCACTGGAGAATTTGAGCAGAGGAGTGATGTAGCTTAATTTATGCTTAAAGGAATGTCTTTTTCTGCTGGGTGGGGAATAGATGAGTTATGAAGAGGGGTGAAGAAAGAGGCAAGCCTATCATAGTCCAGGTGGTGATGGCTTGGACTAGGGTGATAGTGGTGGAAGTGACAACCAGAGGCTGGATTAGGGGTTGAATTTGGGATATGTCCTGGACATAGATTGGGCAGAGTTTGCTGATGGATTGGATTTGAAGTTCGTGAGTGGGAGGGAATAATTAAGAAAGAATTCAAGGTTTTTGGCCTGATCAACAGGAAGGATGAAGCTGTCATTAACTGAGATGTGGAAGACTGTAGGAAGAAAAAGTTTGGAAGAAAAGAAAAGGAGTCAGGAATTTTATGTGTTAATTTAGAGAGCATATTATGTCTGAATGGAAGCATCCAATATGTAGTTGAATGTTTATGTCTGGTGTTCAGAGGAGGATGCCAGACTGGATATTAAAATTTGATAATTATCAGTATGTAGGTAGTATTAAAAGCCACAATACTTTTTGAGATCACTAAGGGGTGGGTACAAGTAGAATACGAAAGAGGTCCAAGTACTGAAACTGAACTGCTCTAAAGGCCTATAAAAGGTCAACTGCAGAGGCTGATGCACAGAATCATTGCCAGCAAACATTAGGGAGAAGTGACCAGTGAGAGTAGAGGAAAATTAGGAGACAGCAGTGTCTGGAAGCTATGAAAGAAACTATCTCAGGTGACAGGGAGTGATCAATAGTATATTGATATTTACTATTAATTTAAACTAATAGTTAATTTAAAATGAAGAAGAAGAATATCTATAAGGTTTAGCATTGTGCAGGTCTTTAATAACCCTTAGCAAGAGTAATTTTTTTGAGATGAGGTCTTGCTCTGTCACCCAGACTGGAGTTCAATGGCATGATCGTGCTCACTACAACTTCAACCTCCTGGGCTCAAGGGATTTTCCTGCTCAACCTCCCATGCACTCTACATGTGCATGCCACCACACTTGGTTAATTTTAAGTTTTTTGTAAAGGCAGGGTCTCCCTGTTGCCCAGGCTGGTCTCAAATTCCTAAGCTCAAGCGATCCTCCCGTCTCAGCCTCCCAAAGTGCTGGGATTACAGGTGTGAGTCACTATGCCTGGTCAAGAGCAAGTGGATGTTTGAGTGTTTGAGTGATGGAGACAGGGTCTACTTGGAATGAGTCCACTTATTCTTTTAGAAAATATCTGAAATAAACATCCAAAATATTCTATAAGCAAAATACCTAAAACATACTTTCAGATACTGAGACAATAATAATAATATCAATGACACTTACTCAGTACCTACTCATGCCAGGCACTGTGTTAAAGTGCTTTACAAGTACAATTTTATTTGACTCTTCATGATAAACCTATGAATTAGGTTCTGTTATCTCCATTTAATTAATGAGGAAATTGAAGTTTATAGACTTTAAGGGTATAAAGTCACTTAATGAGTAAGTGATAGAGCTGAGGTACTGGAAGTATTTTCATAATGCCTTTACACTGAACAATTATTTTGTCTCCAGGGTATCTTGATTGCCTTTGGAAATAAATAGTCTCATTCTTTAGAAACTAAGGTGGCATTTTTTACATTCCGTTTATTTCATGTCCCTTTATTTTCTCAATATCTAGCATTTCTACACTATTGGAAAGTTATAACCAGTTCCTTTATAGTTGTTTGTATGGTGTTTTTTTTTTTATACAGAGAACTACCTAAAATATTTCAATTTATTCAATTAGATTAATATGTTCAATCAATTCAAATGTTATTAAGGAAAACGCCATTTTCTATTTTTTAATAGAAATTTATTTTGAGGAACTTGATTACATTTTTGGAAGTACATTCTTAAAATAATTATATTGAAAAGCCATTGAACATTTAACATACATACTTCATGTTCACAACCTTTCTGTGTGGTGGACATTATTATTATCTATATTTTATACACAGGGAACTGGAGGTTTAGAGAAGTTGTGTAAATTGCCTGAAGTCACAGAGCTTGTAAGTGGTTGAGTAAGGATTGACTCCATGTCCTCTGAAATTACATTCCATGCTTTTTCCACTGCAACATGCATGTAAATTTAGTTAATTCCAATGCTCAGCTTGAAATATTATATCTTTACTCATCTGTGTAAAATTGATTACCCTCATTTGATGCACCATTATAACTCTAACAGCTGGAGCGACAGGAGCCCACAGTTTTTGGAAAGCACATATATATTTTTAAATTAAACATGTTTTCTCTGGGAAGTATGCAAGTAGTTTATTATTATTTTTCTTTTTTAGGATTGATTCTACATAACCTGAGAGAGGGAAAAGCAGCATTATTGTTGCTTGGCTATACTTTTCAGAGTTGCTCATTTTTTTTTTTTTGAGGATGTAGTTAGGATTGGTGTTAGCAGGGAAATGGAATGAACACAGATTGTGCCATGAATTGTGGAGCCTGCCCTGAAATTGGCTGTCATTATTTTTCTAGAATGAATCCTACAATTTCCCAACCTTCCTGAATTCAATTCACAAAAAAATTGTTGATTTCCTTGTGCTAGCATGTCCTTCTCACATTTACTTTTGAGTCTCTTTGATCAAGCTTCTATTCTATGGCCAGAATGGTCTACTAGAAATGCAACTATGATAACCCACTAATGGGTTCAAAGATTCTTCAGTGGCTCCCCATTACATTTAATATAGAATACCAATCCCTTAACATGGCCTGCAGGGTCTGACATGGTTGGCCACCTCCCTACTCTTCAACCTCAGCCAGTGCCATTTTCCGTTACAGCCCCTAGGCTTTCTTGAAGTTCCTTTAGTGTTTTCCTTCCTCAAGGCTCAATAATACTATTTTCCCTGCCTAGAATATTATCTTCTCCATTCTTGGGGGTAAGTGCTATCCCCTTAAAGACTTTCCCTGAACACCCAATCTAAATTAGGTCCCCCAGCCCCTGTTATAATTTCTCTAATTATTTTGTGCCTTTCCTTCAAAGTGTTTATAACAATTTGGTATTACATTTTATTTGTATGCTTATTCCATAACAAGACCCTTCCCCATATAAAGATAAGGGCACTTTCTATGTCTGTTTTTTTATTTTTAATTTTTTTAATAATCACTGCCTGGTAACATAATAGATATTCCATAACATTTATTGAATAAACGAGTGCCCTTTCATAAGCTGTTTTATCAACCTGGGATATAACAACAATAGCCAATGTTTATTTTGCAGTAATATCCTAACCACTGTAATGACATCACAATTGATTGACCCTGGAACAGGGGCAACACTGGGAGATGCATGATTGCAATGATTAGGTTTTATGGGAGGGTGTTAACTCTTTGTTTTGCTGCATTTTGTTGACTGCCTAAAAAGCAAGTGATAGGGAAAGAGAACAAAAAGATTTACTCAAATGTCATATTCTATCACATTATATCTAGATATTCTTATGGAGAATATTGTGCAATCAAGAAGCTGTGATGTATAAGCAGATCCATATGGACTTGTTTTAAAGAGATGAATTATTCATATAAACTTTGCAATCCTTTTGATAAGTAAATAAGTAAGGACAAAACCAACTATCTCTAATTTTCTTTAAATTTGAAAATAGTCCTCACAGGATGCATGGTTGGGAGCCCAGATTGGTTAACATTATCATTTTAGCTCCCTCTGCTGGTGGTGAATGATGCTTTTAGCAGAGGGCTGATGAAAAGTGCAAATGTTGCTAAAAGACAGGGATGAAACAACTTTGGTGTTGCTGTTGGGCTCTTCTTGGTCAAGGTAGGAAGCACACATTCTCTTTTTAAAGCAATTTTTAACAGCCTGACTGATACGTACTTTATATACGATAAGGTTCACTTGTTTAAAATGTACAATTCAATAGTTTTTACTACGACCATCACCATAATCTAATTTTAGAACATTTTCATTGCCCCAAAAGAAACCTTCTATCCATGGGCTACAATTTCTCTTCCTTTAACTCTACCTTCCCTGCCACTAGCTCCTGGCAACCACTAAATTACTTTCTGTCTCTATAGACTTGCCTATTTTGGACATTTTTGATAAATGGGATCGTACAATATATATTTTTGTGTGTGTCTGCTTATTTCACTTAGCATACTGTTTGTGAGGTTTATCTGTTTATGCCATTATTTTGTTTCTTTTTATTCCATGGTGTATATATATACCACATTTTCTTTATTCACTCATTGATTGATGGGCATTTAGGCTGATTCCACATTATGATGGGCAACTAGGTTGTTTCTGCTTTTAGGCTATTATGAATGACGCTGCTATAAACACCAGTGTTTAAGTTTTTAGGTAGACATATGTTTCAATTATCCTGAGTAGACAGATACATAGAAATGGAATTGCTGGGTCATATCTACATTGAACATTTTGAGGAACTGCCAGTTTTTTTCTAAAGTAGTTGTACTGTATTACATTCTCACAGACATGCTCCTTTGGATGGGTTTACAAAGTAGTGCCTAAGAGAAAGAGAACTTAAATTTAATAAATATCTTTTGTCATTTATTCTTAAAAAAATTTTTAAACATTTTATTTCAATAGTTTTTGGGTAACAGGTGGTTTTGGTTACATGGATAAGTTTATAGGTTATCTGATGCTTTTGTCTCATGGCTCTTAAACTTTTTTCCCTTGAATTGACTTTAGAAAACCTGATGACTATGTGCCTAGGTGATGATCTTTCTGCAATGAATTTCCCAGGTGTTCTTTGAGCTTCTTGTATTTGGATGTATAGATCTCTAGCAAGGCAAGGGAAATTTCCCTCAATGATTGCTTCAAATAGGTTTTCCAAAGTTCTAGATTTCTTTTCTTCAGGAAAATCAATTATTATTACTTTTGGCTGTTTGACATAATCTCAAATTTCTTGGAGTCTTTGTTCATTTTTTTAAAAATTCTGTTTTCTTTGTCTTTTTCTGACTGAAATTAATTTGAAAGCCTTGTCTTTGAACTCTGAAGATTTTTCTTCTACTTGTTCTAGTCTATTGTTGAAACTTCCCAGTGCATTTTGTATTTCTCTAAGTGTGTCTTGCACTTCCAGAAGTTGTGATTGTTTTTTCTTTATGATTTCTATTTCTTTGGATAGTTTTTCATACATATTCTATATTAAAAAAATTCCTTAGGTTGATTTGCACCATTCTCTAGTATCTCCTTGAGTGGCTTAATAATCAAGCTTTTGAATTCTTTAACTGGCAATTCTTGGTTTGAATCCAGTGCTGGGGAGCTAGTGTGATATTTTGGGGGTGTTATAGAACCCTGTTTTGTCATATTACCAGAATTACTATTTTGATTTCTTCTCATCTGGGTAGAATATTTCAATGGAAAGTTCTGGAACTCAAGGCCTGCTGTTCAGATTCTTTTATCCCGTGGGGTGATCCTTTGATGTGATGCTTTTTCACTTCCCCTAGGGATGAGGGTTCCTGAGAGCTAAACTGCAATGATTGCTATTGTTTTCTAGACCTAGCCACCCAGTGGGGATACCAGGCTCTGGACTGGTGCTAGGGAATGCCTGCAAAGAGTCCTATGATGTGATCTGTCTTCAAGTCTTCCAGCCATGGATACTGGCACTTGCCAATTTTTCAACTGTCTCATGAAATATGCAGTGGAGTGCTACTTCTTCAATGCATCTATGAACTATTTTGGTTTTCCTGGTTCATTCCTGTGGTGGTTCTTGGAGCAAAAGTTCATGGTGTGAGTATCCCATTAGTTGATGCAGTTTCTTCATTGTGTTGATGGTATTTACCATTTGGTATGTTTTTGGAGTGGCTGGCACTGGTTGTTCCTCTCTATGTTTAGTGCTTCTTTCAGGATCTCTTGTAAGGTAGGCCTAGGTGGTGATGAAATCTCTCAGCAATAGCTTGTTTGCAAAGGAATTTATTTCTCCTTCACTTATGAAGCTTAGTTTGGCTGGATATGAAATTCTAGGTTGAAAGTTTTTTTCTTTAAGGAAAAGAAGAAATTAAGAAATTCTTTAATTTCTTGAATATTAGCACCCCCACCACACTCTTCTGACTTGAGGGGTTTCTGCTGAGGGATCTGCTGTGAGTCTGATGGACTTCCCTTTGTGGGTAACATGACCTTTCTCTCTGGCTGCCCTTAGCATTTTCTCCTTCATTTCAACCCTGGTGAATCTGATGATTATGTGCCTTGGGGTTGCTCTTCTGGAGGAATATCTCTGTGGTGTTCTCTATATTTCCTGGACTTGAATGTTGGCCTGCTTTGCTAGGTTGGGAAGGTTCTCCAGGTTAATATCCTGAAGAGTGTTTTCCAGCTTGGATTCATTCTCTCTGTCACATTCAGGTACACCTGTCAAATGTAGATTAGGTCTTTTCACATAATCCCATATTTCTTTGAGGCTTTGTTCATTTCTTTTTACTCTTTTTTCTCTAATCTTGCCTTCTTATTTTTATTTCATTGAGTTGATCTTCAATCTCTAATATCCTTTCTTCTGATTGGTCGATTAGGCTATTGAAACTTGTGTATGCTTTGCGAAGTTCTCGTGTTGTGTTTTTCAGTTCCATCAAGTCATTTATATTCTTCTCTAAGCTGTTTATTCTCATTAACATTTCATCTAACCTTTTTTAAGGTTCTTAGTTTTTTTGCTTTGGGTTAGAACATGTTCTTTTAGCTCAGAGAAGTTTGTTATTACCCACTTTCTGAAGCCTGTTTCTGTCAATTCATCAGACTCATTCTCCATCCAGCTTTGTTCCCTTGCTGATGAGGAGTTGTGATCCCTTGGAAGAGGACAGGCAATCTCGTTTTGGGTGTTTTCATCCTTTTTGTGCTGGTTTCTTCCCATCTTTGTGGATTTATCTACCTGTGATCTTTGTGGTTGGTGACTTTTAGATGGGGTCTCTGAGTGGACATCCTTTTTGTTGATGTAAAGTTATTTCTGTTTTTTAGTTTTCCTTCAAATAGTCAGTATATATCCACTATATATCTAATAGTGGATATATACTCAGAAGTGGGGTTGCTGGATTATTTGGTAGCTCTATTTTAAATTTCTAAATATAGTTTCATATTGTTTTCTATAATGTCTATACCAATTTACATTTTTGCCAACAGTGTGCTGATTCTCCACATCCTTGCCAATGTTTGTTATCCTTTGTCCACTTGATATTAGTCATTGTAATAGGTGTGAGGTGATATCTCAGTCTGGTTTTGAAGAGCATTTCCCTGATGATTAGTGATGTTGCACATTTTAAAATATGTACATTGACCATTTGTAGTCTTCTTTTAAAAAATGTCTATTCAGGTATTTTGCTTATTTCTCAGTAAGGTTTTTAATTTTTTACTATTGAGTTGTTTGAATTAATTAAATTGTGATATTGACCCTTTATCAAATACATAGTGTGCAAATGTTTTCTCCCATTCTGTGAGTTGTCTCTTCACTCTGCTAATCATTTCCTTTGCTGCACAGAAACTTTTTAGTTAGATGCAATACCACTTGTCCATTTTTGCATTTGCTGTCTGTGTTTTTGGGGTCATATCAAAAAAATTATTGCCCATACCAATGTCAGGAAGCTTTTTCCCTATATGTTCTTTCTAGTAGTTTTACAGTTTCAGGTCTTACATTTAAGTCTTTAATCCATTTGTAGATTATTATATATGGTATGAAAAACTAATTTCATTCTTCTGCATATAGATAACCAGCTTTGCCAACACCATTTATTGAAGAGAATATCCTTTCCCTGTACATGTTCTTCATACTTTTATCAAAGATCAGGTAGATTTTGTGGAAACCAGGTAGTGTGATGACTCCAGCTTTCTTTACTTGCTCAAAGTTGCTGTGGCTATTCAGGGTCTTTTGTGGTTCCATATGAATTTTAGAATTGTTTTTTCTATTTCTGTAAAATGCCATTGGAATTTTGATAGGAATTGTATTAAATTTGTAGATTGCTTTGGGTAGCAAAGACATTTTAACAATATTAATTCTTCCAATCCATGAGGATGTCTTTCCATTTATTTGTTTTCTTCAATTTCTTTCATCAGTGTTTTACAGTTTTCAATGTACAGATCTTTCACCTTCCGGTCAAATTTATGCTTAAGTATTTTAATTTTTTCTGCTACTATCGTAGAATTTTTATTTTGACATTTTTTCAGATAGTTTGTTCTTAGTGTATAGAAATGCTACTGATTTTTGTATGTTGATTTTTTATTCAGTGACTTAAGTGAATTTATTTATTAGTTCTAATAGTTTTTTGATGTAGTATTTAGAGTTTTCTACATATAAGATTGTGTTATCTATAAACAGGAACAATTTAACACCCTTCGTTTTAGTGTGGATGCCTTTTCTTTCTCTTGCCTAATTGCTCTGGCTAGAGCTCCCAGTGCTATGTGGAATGGAAGTGACAGACTCCCAGTACTATGTGGAGGTGACAAGAAGGGGCCTTGTCTTGTTCTTGATCTTGGAAGAAAAGTGTTTAACTTTACACCATTGAGTATTATGTTAGCTATGGGCTTGTCATATATATTTTTTATTGTGTTGAGGCACATTTCTTCTATACCTAATTTATTCAGAATTTTTATCTTGAGAAAATGTTGATTTTTGTTGTTTTTGTACATCTGTTGAGATGATTATATAACTTTTACCATTCATTCTATTCATGTGGTATATCATATTTATTGATTTGTGTATGTTGAACCATCCTTGCATCCCAAATCCCTCATGATTATGGTAAATAATCCTTTTAATGTGCTGTCAAATTCAGTTTGTTAGTATTTTGCCATTATGTTCATTAGGGATTTTGGTCTGTAATTTTTTTTAGTTTTTTGTAGTGTCCTTGTCTGGCTTTGCTATAAGGGTAGTGCTGACTTTGTAAAATGAGTTTGAAAGTGTTCTCTCCTCTTCAATATTCTGAGTTTGAGAAAGATTGATGTCAGTTTTCCTTAAAATGTTTGATAGACTTCACCAATAAAGCCATTAGGTCCTTGGGTTTTCTTTACTCGGAGGTTTTCAATTATTGATTTAGTCTTCTTACTTGTGATTATTGTGATCATATTTCCTATTTCTTCATATTTCAGTCTTGATAGTTTGTATATTTTTAGAAATTTATCCATTTTTTTAGTATTCAATTTGTTGGCATATAATTGTTTGTAGTAGTCTCTTTGATCCTTTGTATTTCTGGGTATCAGTGGTACTTTTCCTCTCTCATTTGCAATTTTAATTATTCCAGTCTTGTCTTTTCCCTCCTAGTTATTCTAGGTAAAAATTTGTCAATTTTGTTTATTCTTTCAAAAAAAAACAACAAATCTTGGTTTTATCAATCTTTTTATTGTTTTTCTAGTCTCTATTTCATTTATTTCCACACTGACTTTCATTATTTCTCTTCTGCTAAATTTGGACTCAGTTTGCTCTTTTTCTAGTTTGTTGACGTACAAATTTAGGCTGTTTATTTGAGGTTTTTCTTTTTTTCTTACTGTAACCATTTATTGTTGTAAACTTTCCTCTTTGAACTGCTTTGGCTGTATTCCATGGTTTTGTTATGTTGTGATTTCCACTTTCATTTGTATCAAGACATTTATTTTTTAGTTTCTTTTTTTGATCACTTGGTTGTTCATTAGTGTGTTGCTTGATTTTCATGTATTTGTGAAGATTCAATTTTTCTCCCTTTATTGATTGATCAGAAATGGTACTCAATATAATCTCAATCTTCTTAAATTTCTGAAGACTTATTTTATTGCTTAACATATGATCTGTCCTAGAGAATGTTTCATGTGTGCTTGAGAGTTAAGTATATTCTGCTGTTTTTGGATAGAATGTTCTGTATATGTCTTTTAGGTCCATTTGGTCTACAGTGTTGTCAAAGTTTGCTGTTTCCATATTGATTTTCTGTGTGGGTCATTTATTCATTATTAAAAGTAGGATGCTGAAGTTTCCTATTATTGTATTGCTTTCTATGTCTCCTCTCTGTTCTTTTAATATTTGCTTTATATATTTAGTTTCTTGAATACTGAGTGTACATACATTTACAATCATTATATTGTCTTAATGAATTGACCCCTTAATCATTTTATAATGGCTTTGTCTTTTGTGGCTTTTGTTTTCAGTTCAAGTCTATTTTGTCTGATATAACTACCCTGATCTCTTTTGCTTACCATTTAAATTGAATACCTTCTTTTTCCATCTCTTCACTTTTAGCCCATGTGTCCTTAAAACTAAAATGAGTCTCTTGTAGGCAGAATATTGTTAGATATTGATTTTGTTCATCCATTTAATTACTTGAAGTCTTTGATAGGATAATTTAATCCATTTATATAAATACATTATTGATAGGTATGGATTTACTATTGCCATTTTATTAATTATTGTCTATTTTGTAATTCCTTTGCTCTTCTTCTCTTGCTATCTTCCTTTGTGATTTGATATATTTTTTTAATAATGGTATGCTTTGATTTCATTCCTTTCTCTTTTGTGTCTATTACAGGTATTTATTTATTTATTTATTTTATTTATTTATTTTTTTTCTGGGAAGTTCACACTGAACAGGTATTTATTTTTGTAGTTACCCTAAGGCTTACATAAATTATCTTATAATAGTCTGTTTTAAGCTGATAATAACTTGACTGCATACAAAACCTCTACACTTTAACTTTTCTTCCACTTTTTATCTTATTGATGCTATAATTTACACAATTGAATTTTGTTTATTGCTATTCACTTACAAATTATTGTAGCTATAGGTATTTTTAATATTTTATTTTTTAACTTTCATGCTAGAGTTAACAGTGATTTATGAACCACCATTACATTATTAGAGTGTCTAAATTTGATAATTTTTTATTTCTACAGTGAGTTTTATACATTTATAGGTTTTCACATTGTTAGCGTTCTTTAGTTCCAACTTGAAGAAATCCCTTTAGCATTTCTTTTAAGACAGTCTAGTGATGTTTCATAAGTCCCTTATACTTTCTTCAGTCTTTTTCTTTTATTTTTGTACTTGTTCCTCTGACTAAGTAATTTTAAATGGCTTGTCTTTGAGCTTGCTAATTATTTCTCTGCTTGATTGAGTTTGCTGTTAAGGCTCTTTATGGCGTTTTTTTCCTTCAATTCAGTCATAGTATTCTTCAAATCCAGAATTTATATTTGCTTCTTTTTTTTTATTGTTTCTATCTCTTTACTGAACCTCTCATTTTCTTCAAGTATTATTTTTTTTAATATTGTTTAGTTGTCTGTCTGGGTCCTCTTGTAGCTAACTGAGTTTCTTTTAGATGATTATTTTGAATTCTTTGTCAGGTAGTTTGCAAATCTCCATTTCTTTAAGGTCAGTTACTGGTGACTCATTTTGTTTTTTGGTGGTGTCATGTTTTCCTGATTATTCGTGATACTTTTGGGCTTTATGTTGATGTTTGTTTGAAGAAACAGGCACCTCTTCCAGTCTTTACATATTGGCAAGCCCCTCACCAGTCAGCTGTTTAAGAGATTCTGGGCAGGTTGGCTAGTGGAGTCTATGGGAAAGCTTATTTCTGGAATCCTTAGGCAGCTTGCCTGGTACTTGGTTGAATAGGTGGGTGAGCATAGTGCTTGTAAAGTTGGGCCTGGAATCTAAGTCTACTGAAGTGTGCCTAGATCATGGATCCACTAGAGAGTGAGGCTGTAGGGGCTGGCATGGAACTATGGTGAGCCTAAAACCTGAGTCCACAGGTGCCATCTTCATTCCTGAGGCTATAGAAGGTGACTTGGAGATTGATCTACATGGGCTAGCTTGGTACTGGGGTAGGCCTGAAATCTGGGACTACAGAGTTAGGCCTGTAGTCTGGGGCTGCAGGGAATAGCTCAGAACCTGAGGTATGGTAGTTGGTATGGTATTTAGCCTGGTGCTAGGAAAGACCTGGAGACTGGGACCATAGGGTTTGGCCTGGCATAGCATTGGGCCTAGATGCTGAATCTGTGGGTATGAACTGGAGATCCAGCGTATAGGTGCTGGCCTGGCATGGGAGCTCCTGGGGTGGACCTCATGCTGGCTCTGTGGTAAAGCTATGGGTGCTGATTTCATAGTCCTTTTCCCATGGAGAGGGTACCACTTTTCATCCTTTGCTTCACAGGTTGTAGAGTTGGGTGGGGAGTAACATGGTTAATGAGAAACTGTCTTTCCTACCCTCTTCAATGCATCTTCATTTGTTTATGTGCTCTACTCAGGATTTGTAATCTCTCACCTGGATTCCTTAGCTCTTATAAAGATATTTTTTTACATAGATAATTGTTCAAATTGATGTTTTTAGGAGAAGATGTGTGCTGGAAAGTCTTATTCCATTATCTTGCTGATGTCACTCTGGCAAGGACTTAGTTTTCTAAGTCTCATATGTAAAATGAGAATAATAAAGGTAGTAATCTAATGAGATTGTTGTAAAGACTAAATGAGGCAAAGTGTTTTGCACAGTGCCAGGTGCATATATAAGGAACTCTCTGTAAATGTTGGCTGTTATTATGAGTCTACGTCATTCCTCATTAGCTCTCTGAACCTGGCAGGGAACAATGAGTAGTTGCAGAGATAGCTCCTGGAAGAAGATGGCTTCCTAACTGACATAAGGGCTTTTTTAGAGAGCAGAAAGAAAAAAAGAAAAGACAATCAGAATGGCTGCTATTATATCTGTGTCTACATATACAGAATATTGCATCTATAACTTTATCTTCAGAAGCAAAGTGCTGACCCCTGCCAAAAAATTTTGTTGGCATTAAGAGGCTGAATAATAGAATGAGATAAATATTTTGGATTTTTTATTAACTTATCTCCCCTAAAGCTTTGGATGCATTTTCCCTATTAAAAATATTATAAAAGCAATGATGCCTACAAAAAATTCTCATATATGTATAAACCTGACATTTCCATAAGTAGTTATATATGGTTATATTCTGAGTAGACATATGCTGACACATTGATAACCATAACAATTCATGGATCCAGTGTTAAAAAGCACTACATTGGACATGAAGGATTATTTATGTAGTTCTTCCTTTATGCATTCTGAAATTTTTTGTTTTTACTTTAAAAAAGTTTACTTCCCTTCTCAGAAAACTTGAAAAAAAAAAGAATATAAATCAGTATGCTGTCATCATTAAAATGACCAATTACTTTTTCTTCACAGTTTAGAAAATGTTATACTAATGGAATTTAGAAGAAAATGAGTTTTAAGATGTGGTACAACAGAAACAAAAAATGGTAGAGAACAATGCTATATATAAAGATTCTCAAGCTCAACTGTGAGCACATTGAAACTGTATGAAAGCCTTGAGAATTTTCTACAGGGAATGTCAGAGAGTGTGATGGTCCTTTCTCTAGCTAGAATGGGTGGGGTGGACAGCACGAGGTGAGCTCTGTGGTCTCTTCTGACGTTTTTTAGGAACTGTGAGATCTGTGAATAGTCTATAATCTTCTCCCAGATTTATAGCTCTGTCAGACTCTTTGGGACTATGAAGACAGAGTAGGTGGAGAGAACCTAAGTGCCTTGAGGTTCTTTCCTTGTTGGCTGAGGAGTCCCTACTTCATTGGTACTTCATCAGTAGTACTTGCTGCAATATGGGGGTGAGGTCAGATAAAGAATGATATGGAATGAAAAGAAATTTCTCCTGTCATGCCCTTCTCCTGGACTACTATTCCATTAGCTGCTCAGTTCCTTTCTGTTTGCTTCCCAGTTCCCCAAATTCTCAGCCCTGTGCTTATGATGTTGAGTCCTATTCTTCCTACACCTAGGAGCTCTAATTGGATTCAGTGTCTAGTATCTACTTCACAGTGCATTTTCAGCTCATTCTTTCATCTATAAATTTAAAATGAAAGTGAATTCTAAATTAAGAAGCTGAATCTCTAATATGGAATTTGATTGAAAACATTGTAAGGTCATTTATAAATTAAAAAATTTCATTGATAAATATATTAAATTTACTCTTGGGAAATCAAAAATTATTAACTGCAAATCCAATGTGCTACTGTGAATAAAATGATAACCAAAGATTTTATTATTTCATGAGGGATATTTGGATCTGTAATGCAAGAAGCATTTCAAAGTTGGGACAGTGCTTAAAAAAAGTTGCCAAGTATGTTAAATCATACACTTAGTTTTCAATGTGGAGGAGCAAATCCCAAATTCAATAGTTCAATAAACTAACACAATTCTTCAGAGCTTTAAGTGTATTTGCAATTAAGACACTGTAGTTGTCATTCATTGGCTGATTCTTTCCTCTGGAAAGCTTTGTTCCTCTGTAAAATGTAGTCTTACTGTTGATCTACACTCATAAAACCCTGTTGATTTAAGTAGAACTCTCTGAGGTGAGAACAACAGCAAAACCAAGAGACTCAATTTACTCAGCTTGGGTTTCAGGAAACATATCTAATAGCAGATAGTTCCTGTTTTCATTGTTTTCCATTTAAGTTCCTGCTAAATCGGATTGTCTTCAAATAGATGCTGCTGTCGTTGGTACAAGACTCAGTTTCACATACCTTAAGAAATAAAGAGTTTTGTAAAAATTCACTCTACCTCGGCTTCACGTATAATGGGCCTAAGTCAAGCCGAAAGGATCAAGATGGATATCATGCAAAAACAGTGATAGAATAACAGCACTAATGATGTAAAATGCATACTCTTTTTAGACTCTTTAATGTAGCCCTCAATCACCAAGGAATAATTGCAGGTGGATGGAGGTAAACAGGAATTTCCTTTAAGAACAATCCCATTTTGTCTGTTTTGGAAGCATGATACAGGTTGGTATTAAAGACTTCTGAGGAAAGAAAGCAGGGGATGTAGTTTGAGAAAACTACCACCTATGATTGGTTTAATTGTTTGGAAAGGTCCTGGGCTTGGTTGTTTTCCTGGAGTTTTGTATTGAAAGACATGAACTCTGGCCAACCATTAATAATGCTAATGATAATATAATATTGATGACTAGTATTTATTGAGCACATAGTATGTGTTACAGGTAGGCCCTACACTAAGCATTATATATACACATGTGTATATGATTATGTATAACATATGTAAAATCTAATTTAGTGTAGTAACACTTCACAATGGTCTGAATCAATGCTTTCACCCTCAATGGCTGTGTACTGTGATGGTTAAAAGAAGCTTACAGGATTTTATTTCTTCTTTCACCTCTAATTAACTATGTGATCTTAAGTAAGTTTCTCTCTGAATCTTGGTTTATTAATCTATATATGGCATTATAAGGCCTATCTCATTGGGTTTTGTGAGGATTAAATAATACTATCTAGTGGCAGAGACAGACGAACCACCTTGCAATAGGGTATATTGTAGGCTGCTGGCAGCACTTACAGGAGGACTTTCTGTTCTTACAGAACTTTGGGAATGCAGGATATTCTGGAGGGGCTGCCCTTTAAGTGGTAGTTTGAGTTATAAATGGGGGTAAGTCCTGAGAAAGTGAGGGAAGAGTGTTCCAGTTTAAAGGAGTAGGGTGTTCTTGGGGAATTGCATTTTGCTGCACAGCTGTGAAGGGAGTCGGGGCAGGTTGAGAGATGATGGCAGAGAACTCAGCAAACCCTGCTCATAAAGCATTTTGGATGGCATTTTGGGATTTTGGACTTTCTCCTGAGATCAGAGCGGGGCTAAGGAAGAGTTTAAGTAGGAAAGTGATAAAATTAGATTTATTTTTTGTCATGTTCACTCTCTTTGAGATTAAATGTACTGAGACAGAGACGCTTCCGTGACCCCACATTTGAGCAAACCCATGAGCTTGACCTCTTTGGTTTGTGAACTGTCATCAAGTGAGCTAACAGGTATTTGACTCCAGTTGTGCTGATTTCTGTTACAGTATTTTCTTGCTCTGAATTATTTCCTTATCTGAAATAAGTGACATGGTTCAGAGGATGGAAAAGTAGCCTATCTGCTCACAGACATGGCTAGGCTAAATTATTACATTTTTTCTTCGGTTGCTTTATTGTTCATTTGTGGATTATATATTTACTATATTAAATGTAGCTAAAATTTAATTTCAGAATGACTTTCAACTACTTTCTTCTAGATTGAAACCATTTACTGAGAGTTGACATATACTTAGGCAAAGCAAGCCATTTTCTAATCACAGTAAAGGAAAACAATAGTAAAGAACATTTGTAGATATTCTACCTTTTCTTATCCCCAATCTGGAAACTTGTTACTTGAGCAAAACACTCAATGAAATCCAACTGCAAGCATAATATAGTTTTTGCGGGGGGATTATCTGTGCTTCTGCTCACTTTGAATAGAAAAGTGATTTTATTTTATTATTCAATCTTATATTCCCAGAAGATTCCAAGAACATTATTTTTCAAAATAAATTGGATAGTAATGTATTTCTAGGTCATCTTATATTGATTACCAATTACTATTTTATAAAATCTTTATGAAAATGTCAACACATGCACAGTTAGATATAACAAAAAATAAGCCACATTGGACAAAAATATTTTGCTTTGGATTTCTGGTGCAGCAGGCATTAAACATGCTGAAATTCATTAACTTGATATGTTCTAGATTTGTTTTGGACAAATATATTTTGCTTTGGATTTCTGGTGCAGCAGGCATTAAACATGCTGAAATTCATTAACTTGATATGTTCTAGATTTGTGGTAAAACTAGAAAGTTGTTAACATAACCACAAATACTAATCTATGCATAGTATCCAAAGGGTAGATAATTATAGTTTAACATTAAGAGAAATTAACTGTCAGAGGACTATGATAAAACTTTTACCGGAAAATTTTAGAATTTCTTAAGAAAGAAAAATGTGTATAATGGAAATCAAATATATTTTCTTTGAGTTGTTGCAAAGTGACTTAGCACTCTTGGAGCATTTAATGTTTTATTAACGCTGTTAAATCCCATCTGGTGTTTGTAAAGTCTTTTACTATCCCCTGCTGGGACAGGCAGACATTGGTTTGCATGACTGTGTGTTCCCAAAATATTTTTTAAAAGTATCTAGTGGATTTATACCAAATGTAGCAGGATAATAGAAGACCACATTTCCATTATAATACCTTTAAGAATGGAGACAAATGTCATCAGGTCACAAAAGATCCATCAGTTTTATACTGTGTGACATTTGAGGGGAAATGTGAACGATTAGTGGTTTTAAAAAATTGTTTGGAATTCAACATCCTGTGTCAATATTACTTGAAAAATATTTATAGGTTCTGAGTCAGTATAATGCAATTTATTCTCTATGGAATTCATTCTAGAATGTGTGGAACACTTCCCTGAAACTTAGTCATTCCAATAAATCCTCTGGAATTATCTTTATTGTCAATAAACAGGTTGTTTTTCCTCCTTGAGTGATTTTTATTGTATTGTGAAAGCCCCATATCTCTGAAAATCAACAAAATCTTTGTACAGAGAGAAAATAATTTAATTCACAAGAATTTAATGACTAACTTCTATGTTCAATGCCTTCTATGTCTGATGGGCATGGGGAAAAATGAAAAAGAATTGACATGATCTTTACTTCAAAGACCTGTAGTCTAGCTAGAGAGGTAGATTTAAAAACCCAAGGTAAACTAAGTTTCAAAAATGAAATAAGATAAAGATTTTTGTACTAACATTGAGAAAGGAATGCTTAAATTTGATTGGACTATGATAAAAGATGCCATAGTAGAAGTAAAACAGGCCTTGAAGGATAAGGATAATTATAATTATAATTTAAAGGACATAGAGATCAGTATATGTAAAATGAATAGAGATCAGTATATGTAAAGTGAATAGAGATCAGTATATGTAAAGTGAATAGTAAATTTTACAATGTATAATATTCTAAGATAAAGTCATGGAGAAGTCAAAATATAGTAGAAAAAATTTGTGGATGGATACCTGAATTTTAATCTTGGTTTGGGAATTAGCAGTGTATACTTAGGCATTTATTAATTACTTATAATGTCCCAGACACTGTTTTAAGTGCTGGAATTACAGTGCTTTATGAGATAGTTAAGGTATCTCATAGCATGCATTTTAGTGGGAGAAGATGGAAATAAAGAAATACAAAAAGTTAGCAATTAGTCCTATGGGGAAATAAAACTGGGTGATACTATAGGGTGTGATGATGGGGGCTGCTTTATGTTGTCAAGAGGAAAGACCCATCTAAGGAGGTGACATAGCATCTGAGAACTGAATGACAACAAACTTCTATGTGAAGATCTGTATGAAGATAGTTCCAGAGCAGGAACCTTAAAGTAGGAACAAACTTAATATATTCCAGGAACAGAAATAAGTTCTGATTATCGGAGAGAGGAAAGATAAGAGCATGAAGGTAGAGTTCTTGGCAGATCATCCAGAGTTTTGTATGCAGGGTAAAATAATTTGGATTATATTCTAAGTATGGTGGGGAATCATGGATGTGTTTGAGTCAGTTCTTTTTATGGTTTATGTTGTCCAAAAATCATTCTGGCTGCTGGGCTTAGAGAATGGAGTATGCAACTATAAAAGCAAAGAGACAAGTTAGGAGGCTATTGCAGTAGCCTAGTTAATAATGATGGTTGTTTGGACTGGTAGAAGCAGTGGAGATGAAAATGTATCTATGTATTATGGTTGACATGTAGATTTATAGCTTGAGCATTTGAAGGTATTACGGTTGACATGTAGATTTATAGCTTGAGCATTTGAAAGGGTGGTGGTAACATTAACTGAGTGGGGAAGACTGGGAGATTAGGGAGGTTTGGAGGGTGGGCCTCTTGAGATCGCTAAGTCTGTTTTCCAGATGCAAAATGGCAGGGATGATATCTATTTTACAGGATCAGTGTTGTAAGAATTAAATCAAATGAAGTCACTGGCTTCATAAAGTGTCTGGCACACAATAAGGGCTCAGTAATTGTGGGTTACCTTTTCTATATAAAATAACAATTCTAAATAGTTTCCAAAAAGGTGGGGTTAGGAATATAGGACCCATTTTTCATGACTCCAGACTACAAAATGTAGTCTCTAAAAGAACTACCATTTCATATGTTTTATTTTTATATGGGACTGGCTATTTTATGCCTTGTATTGGATGTGTTTGCAGCCAGGAAATATTCTGTTGGGGCAATGACTCCTGGAAGAAAATATTAGTGATGTCATGAGTGTGGCACATGAGATTCTACATTATGGAGCCCAGTGGGGCAGAATGTGAGTTGTTTTCTGTAGATCTGCAAGGATATTCCCTTCTGTAGACATGCTTGTGATAGTTGAATTAGATTGTATTGTGATGCCCAAAGGCCCTCATTCAACCTTAAATTACAATAGGACATTCATGTTACCTTATTAGATGGTTCTGAGGCTTGGGCTTGCAACAGAATTATTTCTTCAGTATTTTCTGTGCGCCATATTTAACAGAAGATAGCAAGACAAGCTGATCACAGCTGACATCCTGGAGACTCACCATCTTCTCGCTTCACAGCCACACTAACTGAAAGGAAATAGTTTTACTTAGGACAGCAATTGCCTCCACCTTCCAACCCCATAAGGTAATCTCAAGTGTGGTGACAGCAAGCTGTGAGGGCTGAAGGAATTTTGTAAAGGCTTGCTGTAGAATTTCCGGCATTGTAGCATGGTTAGAAATAGCTGAGAGACAGTTTGTACCATTAGATCAATTTAACAACCAGCAATTGATGTTTTATCTTTCAGTAATTGATGTGAAAGAGGTGGAACCACACATTGTGATGAGGCATCTAAGAACAGTTAATCAGTGCATGGATTAGGTTTTCAAACTGGAAAACAGTGGGGAATGCTCAGAAGTTAAGAGGTGAAATATGGAGGCATTAATTCATTTCTCTAACTATAACTTATTAGTACCTATCATATGTGCTCTGCACTGTTTTAGGAGCTGGGGAAACATCAACAAACAAAACAAGTTGGTGCCACCACAAAGCTTATCTTCTAGTACAAGATATAAATAATAAAAAATAAACAAATGTGTAATATAAGGTAATAGTAAATGCTTTAAGAAAATATATGCAAGATGAAGGGATACAATGATAGGTGTTCTAATTTAGACAAAATAGAGAGTGCTTCTTTGACAGGTGACATTGAGCAGAGACCTGAGTAAAGCGATGGAGCCGCCTATTGAAATACGTGGAGGTGAAATCTGTTCAGCAGAGGAAACTGCATAGACACAAAGCTGGGAAAAGGCATGGCTTTTTCAAGTAGCATGAAGGAGACCAGTGTAGAGTGGAATGAATAGGACATGCAATTGGAAAGTAAAGCCGAGGATTATATTAAGATGGGCTTGTAAACTAAGGTAAGGGGTTTAGATTTTATTTTGAATGTGATAAAAAGCCGCTGGAGACTTTGAACTCAGAAATAACACAATGTAACATGTGTTGGGGCTTTAACAGACAAGGGTGGAAGCAGAGTATTTGTTATGAGGGAGTTGTGGAAGTTAGCAAAGTGAAGGTTTGTAAAGAAAAGGATCAAAGTCGTAGCTGTGTAGTTGGTGAGAAGTGATTGGACTTGGAATGTACTTTGAAGATAAATTCAGAATTTGCTAATGGTTTGGGTATGAAATGTGAAAAACATATCAAAAGACTACGGGTTTTGGGTCTAAGTCATAGGGTCAATAGTGATGCCATTCAATTACATATCTACAGATTCATGAAGAGATGGCAGGAGGTAAATTGGAGGGAAGGCAGGATGATAGCCAAATAACTCTTATCAGGGCTGGACTGAAAGCAGGAAGTGGGTGAAGGTAGTCTCATTGGTTGGCTATGGAGTAAGCACAGTAACCTGGTTTCATCATTTGCCTACATTTTTTCATACATCAGTGTCTAATTAGTAATGTTTCAGTACGATATGAACTCACTGATGTTTTGCTTTCACAGTGGTTCTTCCAATATCTTTTCATTATAATCTTAGCAGTCATGTTAATCCATTGACTGCCTACAAAAAGGGGTTAATTGTTGCCATGTCCAGAAAATGTGTTGAAGAAGCGTTGGTTTCTTGGTTTCCTCTGCATTGGAGCGTGATTTGTGGTTACTTTTATGGATTGGGAAAAGGAGTAAAATAAATCATGTGATAAATGAGCATTGGACTGGGAGTCAGGCCTACTGAGTTTCAGACAGTCCCAACTCTACCAGTTATGTGAGCTGGGATAGGACATCAAACATCAAAGGGCCTTGTTCCTGTCATCTGCATAGTTAGTAGCTTAGAGAATCTATATAATAGGATAATCCTTAGTACACTAAACTCTAGCCTGTGGTAAGACTGTGATAAGAGTCTAATCTAAATTATTTATTTATAGTAGTCAGTGTATTAGTAGGATGGCAATGGCTGTGGATATTAGGAGAAAACACACATGGAAAGCAGCTTTAAAAGTGAGAATAATTTATTATAACATAATAAAAGATTCAGAGTGTAGGTGGCTACAGGTTTGATTAATATTTATTACCTTATAGGATTATTATGAAGTTTATCTTATGAGGTAATAAAGTTATCTCCGCTTTACAGATGTATTAACTGACATTCAAAAAGGTTAATTCATTTGTTCACAGTCCTGAAGCCAGTAAGAAGTACAGCAAGGTTTTATTTTCATAGGCTACCTTACTCCCAACCATGCTTTTAATTGCTAGGCTCTACCGACTCTTTGGCCACTAAATCTGGACACTTTTAATGACCTTGTTGCTTTGTGTTCTGATATCAAGATAAGTGGGAAACCATATTTATAGTAGAAAAATAATAATCATCACACTGGCTGCTTTGTCTCCTGATATCAAGATAAATGGGAAACCATGTATGTACTTGACAAATAATAATCACCCAGTACCAGGGTGTGTTAAGAGAGCTGATTCTTGGTCTTACAAGAGAAAGGTTGCTATTTTTAACATGCAGTGATAGCCTTTGGCCACTAGAGGACACTTTGTAGACAACATCTTTCAGGACACAGCAATTGCCTTCACCAGCCTTAGAGCTTCAGTCAGTACCATGTTTTATGCCTCAGAGAAGAAGGTCCTCTGGCTACTGCTCAAGCTCCGTGTCATAAGCTCCTCATGGCCATTTAGGGGTTCTACCTTTGTCTCAGAGTGGCTCCCATGTTGCCGCTGTCTTTTAAATCCTGTAAGTAATATAGGCTAGGTATTATACTTTCTACTTATGCTAAATGTACTCAACTCTCCATTGGCTCATCTGTTTCAGGTAAACACCTATGTTCTAAATTTAGTTAAATTAAATTTTTATTTTTATTCAATATTCCTATGATCCTTCTGTTGAGTTATTATAATCATTTAACTATTAGAACAAAATTCTAGGATTGGCTAATGTTGTTTGCTGTAAGTCTAGGTTTTGTCCGTGTTGACATCACCAGATGCACTTTTCTTTTGAATAAAGGTACAAGGTGTTGCTCTGTCACCCAGACTGAAGTGCAGTAGCACAATCACAGCTCACTGCAGCCTTTACCTCTCTGGCTCTGGCTCAGGCTGTCCTTCTACCTCAGCTTCCCAAGTAGCTAGGACTACAGGTACATGCCACCATGCCCAGCTAATTTTTAATTTTTTTTTTTTGTAGAGATAGAGTCTCACTATGTTTCTCACTATTTGTTAAACTCCTGGGCTCAGGCAATTCTCCCACCTTGGCCTCCCAAAGTGCTGAGATTATAGGTATGAGCCACCATGCCTGGCCAAGTTGGTACACTTTCTAAAAGCAGATCTTTTTCTTTCTTTCTTTCTTTTTTTTTTTTTTGCAGTAAAGTCTCCAGTGCATATGGGTGCTTACAATGCCACCTAATGATGAAGTTGACTAACGTTTGTAATTGTAATTAAGCAGAACAAATAAATCAGAAACACAAAGTTTTTTTCCAGATAATAGACTCAATTCCATGTATAGGTTCACAAATATACTTGTCATATTAATAGGGTAGTAGTGAAAGACAGAGTGATCATAAAACTCTTGGTGATTCATTTCAGTTCATGGAGGGTTTCAGGTATTTATACTACTACTAACTACTACTAACTTTAGATTTTAAAATAAATTATTTATTTTTGAGCTCCTATTGTTAAATTTTTTTAAATCGTAGTTTTGTATTTAGAGTTCTTAAAGATATGGTATCTATGAAATTATTAATTGAGGACCTTGTGATAATAATAGCACAGTTTTTACTATATTTTTAATTTGGAAAATCTATAGAAACCTATTGCAGTAGGTTTATTTATTTACTTATTTTTAAATTTTGAGACAGAGTCTCACTCTGTCACCTAGGCTGGAGTGTAGTGGCATGATGTTGGCTTATAGCAGCCACTGCCTCCTAGGCTTAAGTGATCCTCCCACCTTGGCCTCCTGAGTAGCTGAGACTACAGGCTCATGCCATCATGCCTAGATAATTTTTGTAGAGGTAGGGTCTCACTATGTTGCCCAGGCTGGTCTTGAACTCCTGGGCTCAAATGATCTGCTTTGGCTTCCCAAAGTGCTGGGATCACAGGTGTGAGCAACTGCACCTGGCCCGCAGTAGATCTTATATTTTTTCTTTTAAATTCAGGCATTAATTAGGTTATTATTTTAACTTAAGTCTCTCTTTTTTTAAAGAGATGCCCAAACCTTCAGTTACACCTATTTATGATCTCTTATTAGTGACTTTGCAGGTCACCTTGTGTCTTCCCTCCACCAGATCCTTTCCTTAATGATTATTGATTTAAAGCAAACATGAGCATTTGGGGAAGCTCCTTGTAAACCCTTCACTTACGCAGTTGTTCGGCAGGAGAGTGGGCCAACTATTGGTATAACGGCACACCTAGGCACAATGTAGGGTAATGAAATGATTCTCACAGTGAGATGCAGGACCATGAAGGGATGGAAAATGATTCTTTAGTCTGTTTGACAGGCTTTTAGGCTTTAAAGAGCATTAAATCAGACAGTGGGTAGCATTCCTTTTGAATATACATAAAAAAATTTGCTGCACATTTTAGAGTCAAACCATTATAGAAGTGAGGGCATGAAACAGCAAATATAGTAATAGTCTGCTTTGTTCACGGAGGTATACTGCTTACATCCACCCAAAAGAAGAAATCATTCCGTGTAATAATCTGCAAACCCTTTATAGAGCAGAATTAATTTTAAAGTGACTTAATTAAAATGCCATTGATATGGTTTGGCTGTGTCCCCACCCAAGTCTTATCTTGAATTGTAACTTCCACATGTGATGGGAGGAACCCGGTGGAAGGTCATTGAATTATAGAGATGAGTGTTTCCTACGCTGGTCTCATGATAGTGAATGAGTCTCACGAGATCTGGTGGTTTTAAAAATGGGAGTTTCCCTGCACAAGCTCTCTCTTTGCCTGTCACCATCCATGTAAAACATGACTTGCTTTTCCTTGCCTTCCACCATGATTGTGAGGCCTTCCTAGCTATGTGGAACTACAAGTCCATTAAACCTCTTTCTTTTGTAGATTGCCCAGTCTCTGGTATATTTTTATTAGCAGCATGAGAACATATTAATACAGCCATTAAGTAGGGGGTCAAGATCATCCAATGGGGAAAAGATCAGTCTTGTTAACAAATGGTGTTGAACAAATTGGATATCTACATGAAAAATAATGATGATGGACTTTTACCTTATACCATATATAAAAATCAGCTCAAAATGGATCAAAGACCTAAACATAATAGCGAAAACTGTAAAATTCCTAGAAGAAAACACAGAGAAATATTTTTGATATTGGGTTTGGCAATTATTTCTTGGATATGGTACTAAAAGAAAAAAATTAGTTGGATTTTGTCAAAATAAGAAACTTTTGTACATCGAAGGACACTATCAATGGAGTGAAAAGTCCACCCAAAGGGTGGGAGAAAATGCTTACAAATCATCTGTCTAATAAGGAATTAATATCCAGACTATATTAACTCCTAAAACTCAACAAAAGAAAAAAAAAGATTAAAAAATGGGAAAAGGACTTTTCTCCAGAGAAGATATACAAAGGGTCAATAAGTTCATGAAAAGATGTTTAATATCACTGATCATTAGGTGAATGCAAGTCAAAACCATAATAAGACATCATTTCATTTCCATTAGGATGGCTATTATAAAAAAACCCAAACAAAAGAATCACAGCACAAAAAATAAGTGTGTGGTGAGAATATGGAGATATTGGAATCATTGTGCATTACTGATGGGAATGTTGAGTGGCACAGCTGCTATCGAAAACATTATGAAAGTTCTTCAAAAAATGAAACATAGAATTACCATATGATCCTGAAAGTTCACTTCTAGGAATTTACCCAAAAGAAATGAAAGCAGGGACTGAAATGGATATTTGTATACCAATGTTCATAATATATGTTCATAATAGCATTATTAACAATAGCTAAAAGGTGGAAGCAACCCAAATGTCCATTCATGGATAAATAGATAAAGAAATTGTGATGTATACATCCAATAGAATATTATTCAGCCTTAAAAGGAAAGGAACTTCTGACAACACACTGTAACATGGATGGACCTGAAGACATTTTGCTAACTGAAATAAGCCAGTCACAAAAGCACACATATCATAAGATTCTACTTATGTGAGGTACCTAGAGTAGTCAAATTTATAAAGATAGAAAGTAGAATGGTGGCTGCCAGGGGCTGAGGAGAGTAGGGAATGAGGAGTTAGGGCTTAATGGGTGCAGAATTTCAGCCTGGGAAGATGAAAAAGTTCTGGAGATGATAGATAGTGGTGATGGTTATACAATAATGTGAATGTCACTGAACTGTATGCTTAAAAATGGTTAAGATGGTAAATTTTGTGTAATGCATGTTTTACTACCATAAAAACATTAAAAAATGCCATAAGTGAATATTTAGTGCCTGCTCCATTTTTAGGCCTGACTTGGGGGAAGAGGCATTTTCAGACCATGCAAGATCTGGCTGTGCTTTTGAGGAGCTTAGTGAAAGTTCCTATATCTGTGTCATAGTTGCTAAAGGTAATATGTTAACTTCATTTACATCACCATCATTTACGGGGTGCTTGATTGGTCTATTATCTTCTGCTCCTATAGATGGGTATATTATTTTCCTGTTCCTGCTATGATCCAGGTGATATTTTGGCTCTGAGATAATTTTGATTATTGTGGGAGAAGAGAGAGAATCAACAAAATAGGAAAAATATAGTATGTTGAGAGATGATTAGGGCCATGAAAAATAAAGAAAAGTAAAGCTGGAAAGAAGATTTAAGAGTGCCAGGGGTTGGCATAGGAAACATTAAGTTCTAAGTCAGAAGGCAAAGGAAAATCTTATTTAGAAGATGATATCTGAGGAAAGACATGGAGGAGCTGGGAAAGACAGAAATATCTGAGAGAGGCTGAGTGTGGTGGCTCACGCCTGTAATCCCAGGATTTTGGGAGACTGAGACGAGTTGATCACTTGAGGTCAGGAGTTTGAGACCAGCCTTGCCAACATGATGAAACCCTGTCTTTCGTAAAAAAATAGAAATTTAGCTGAGCTTGATGGCAGGTGCCTGTAATTCCAGCAACTTAGGAGGCCAAAGTGGTGGATCGCTTTAGGCCAGGAGTTTGAGACCAGCTGGCCAATATGGTGATACTCTCTCTACTAAAAACACAAAAATTAGCTGGATATGGTGGCTCCCACCTATAGTCCCAGCTACTCAGGAGGCTGAGGTAGGAGAATCTCTTGAACCCAGGAGGCAGGGGTTATAGTGAGCTGAGATAGTGCCACTACACTCCATCCTGGGTGACAGAGCGAGACTCCATCTCAAAAAAAAAAAAAAAGAAATATCTGAGAGAAAAATATTTTAGGCAGATGGACCCCTAAAGGGCAAAGGTCTCAAGGTGTAAAGGGTAAAGGAACCTGAAGTACACAAGTGGGCTGCAGTGAGGTAGGCGAAAGTGGAGTGCAAAGGATGAAGTGTCAGGGGGATATTGTGTGGAGGGTGAAGAATAGATTGTAGAGTCTTGAGCAGGGGCTATAAGGTCTTTGGTTTTTCAGTCTGTGTGGGAAGAAAGGCAGCTACTGGACTGAAGGCTTTAATGAAATAACTGATGTCATCTGACTTATGTTTTAGTAGGATCCCTCCAGCTGTTAGATTGGAAATAAACTGTAGATGGGTATATTTTTATTTTCCTGTTCCTGATATAATAAATTACAACAAATTTACCAGTTTAAAGCAACACAAATTTATGATCTTAAAGTTCTGTAGGTCAGAAGGTTTTATGGGCTAAAATCAAGGTGTCTGCTGATCACACTTCTTCTGGAGGCTCTAAGGAATAATATCATTTATTGTCTTGTCTTCTCCAGCTTCCCGGGGCCACTTACGTTTCTTGGCCTCTGTCTTCTTTCTCCATCTTCAAATATCTCTTCTGTCTCTCTCTTACACACACACAGACACTCTCTCACACACACACTCACACACACTTACAAAGACTCTCATAATCACATTGGACCTACCTGGATGATCTAGGTTAATCTCCTTATCTCAATGTCCTTAACTCAATCACATCTGCAAAGTCCCTTTTGCCATGTAATATAATAGGTTCATAGGTTTCAGTTATTAGGACATAAACATCTTTTGGGGAGCATTATTTTGCCTACCACAGTCTACCCTCAGGCTCCCAAAGTTTCACATCTGTCCCACATTCAGAATGCATTCACCTGATTCCAATATCCCCAAATGTCTCAACCCATTTCAGCAGCATTTCAAAGTTTAAATAAATTCATGAATCTCCAAATATTATAATCTAATCAGCTATGGGCGAGGCTCTGGGTATAATCCATCCTGAGGTGTAATTACTTTTTAACCTGTAAAACTTAAGAAACAAGTTAGTTTCTCCCAAAATATACTGGTGACCTGTAAAACTTAACAAGTTAGTTTCTCCCAAAATATACTGGTGATGGTACAGGCATAGGATAAAATTTTTGGAAGTTCTCATTTAAAAAGAGAAAACGTGGAAGGAAAAAGGAGTCACCAGTTCCAAGAAAATTTGAAATCCAGATGCACAAACATTATACTGTTTAGACCTGGGGACAATCCTCTGTGATTTTTGGCTCTACCCTCTGGGCTTGTGGCTCCATCTTCAAGGTCACCCTTACTTTTTCAGGAAGGGTAGCATGAGCACACGACTGGTTCGTTTGATCAGTCTGTTTTCTGCCTGTAGAATTTTGGCAGTCAGCAGTATTCTTTTATTTGTTGTTTCTCTGTTTGTTTTGGTCCATACTGGTCCAAATTGGTTCTGCTTGTGTAAAATTCTCAATAGATTTACTCCATTAGACAAGAGTGTTTCCACAGGTTTTTCTTAAATAATCCCATCCCAATTTTCAGTTTTTGCTTAGATGTTTGGGAGAACCTGAATCACGGCTTAATCTTTTCAAAGACAATTCTGTGTGACTAAATACATTACCTTTTGATCCTTCCAAGGCAATAGCAGTATGTATTCTACACATATTAATACTTACTTGAGGAGTGATTAATATACAATAAAATTAATAATTTTTAAGTGAACAACATAATGGATTTTAACATGTGTATGTTTCCTTGTAACCATCACCCAGATCAAATAATAGAACATTCTAATTCTCCCCAAATTCTTTTGTGTGTTTTTAGTCAATACATTCAGTGACTCCCCAGAGAAAATGATTGTTCTGATGTCTATCACTAAAGATTGGGTCGGCCAGTTCTTGAACTTCACATAAATGGAATTACACTGTATATAATCTTTTGCCTCTGGCTTCTTTGACTTAAAGTATTTTGGACACTTTTACAAGTATCTGTGTATGTGTATGTGTGTTTGAACCCTTTTTCATTGCCAAGTAGTATTCCACTGCCTGTATTTTGAAGGTGGAGCCTTTGAAAGCGTTTCTAATGCATTGCAATAGGATGTGATAGAAAGAGAAGAATTAAAGATGATGCCAAGATTTTTGACCTGAATAGCTAGAAGTTACCATTAATTGAGCTGGGGAAGACTATGAGAGAAACAGCTTGTGGGATAGAGGGGGAAGTTAATATATAAGGACATTAATTTTAGACATGTAAATCCTGAGATGTATATTAGATATCCAAATGGAGACATTGAGTAAGTAGTTAGATATATGAATGTGGAGTTTAGAAGAAGTGTCCAGACTAAATGTGGGCATTGTTAGCATTTTGATAGCTTCTAAAGTAATGAAAGTTGAGATGATGGAGCACATATAGAAGTCACTCTGCAATACTTGAATGAAGTGCTGAGAGACCGGGAAGTTAAGCAGGAGCCAGCAAAACAGACTAAGAAGAAGCAATTGGTAAAGTAGGAGGGAAACCAGTTGTATATGCTATTCTGGAAACCATACTAAAGTTCTGTGTAACATTACGATAATGCTAAATATTCATTATTTATTTTAATATGAAAATCATTTTTATGGCTCTTAAAATTATTATGAACAGCTTCTGTAATATTTTCCAGGAATACAAGTAGTGAACTGGTGGCTATTACAAAAGTGGTCACAAATTGTATCAGTAATAATTTTGAAATGACCAAAGATCTAGTAATCAATATTCTTTTATGATAACTGCTTATTTTGTTTGGATTTAAATTTAGCGTTTGGGATTTGTTAGTTCCCAAAACAGAACTTCTCTCATAAGAAAATTGGCCATGTAAGCTTCACAGGAAACAGATTATAAAACTAGAGATCCAAGAAAAATATCTGAAATCCATACAGCATTGAATAGGGATTTTAAAAAGTTCTTGTAATTCCACACAAACCATCAAGTCACTTGTGTAGACATCCCTCATCTTTTAGAGAGAGTAAGATGTTTCTGTTTAGATATCATCTAAAAATTAGGCTGTAACAGGAATAAGCTCAAAAGATACACTGAGTAAGCCAGGGCTAGTCTAATTTCCACACAAATATCCTCTAACCATCAGCCAAGTGACACCACAGTTGTTCTGACTTTCAAGTAGTGATTGTCAACCCTGCTCATATCTTGCGTTTGTTTACTGGCTTTGGTTTTCTCTTGAGAAAAAATGACTCCTGGAACTAGACTGCTACCATGAAAACTGTTTTTGATGTGACTGTAAGCAAATTGCAACCAAAGACCCTTATATTACTTGTGATATGTTTATGGAACTTCTGATACTAATAATGAGCATACCATGTGTGCTAGTCTGATAGGATAAAACTGGAAATATCCTGTAAGTGGAAAATAATACACCATGTCATACTCTCCATTTTAAACATTTTTCAGATTTCCCTGAGTTATTTAATATAATTGTGTTATGTGACCCCCAGGCATTCAGAGAGGAAATTATATAGAAAATGACTCTCAGCAGATTGACTAATGAGTTGTTAATGATGGTAGTTTAACCTGTTCTATTGGGAGATTTGTCAGCAGCATCTCAAATGGCTGATCACATGGTATTGTGGTCTTAGTTACAGTTCCTGGTTGGGTTGGTTGTCAAATGCTTGTTATTTTAAACCAACTTTTGGAGGTTGGTCAAATAGGGCACTAAATTTACTGGAAGAGCTTTCCCTCCTATTTTTGAATATGATTAGGAGCCATCTTTTAATTTATTGAGTAGAGTGAAGTTGTGGCAAAATAAACAAAGATCTGAGCAGTAAACTAAGTAGCATCAAATTCAGGTATGATTTTAGGTATCTTATTGTTTTGTGTATTTTTCCCTTAGTTTTCTGTGTGTGTGTGTGTGTGTGTTTCTTGACGAATAGCTCTACAGATGTGGACAGATACTTTCTTTCATGCAAATTTTAAATATCAAATAAAGAATTAACAAAAAATATATATTTTACTCTGGAGATATGAGAAATAAAAATGTATTAGAAAAAACCCACTATGAATGCTGATTAGATTAATTGGTATTAAGGTGTAGTTTTTGTACTTTTATAATAAGGTTCCTGGCCCAACGTGGAGGATCAAAAATATTTATTGAATTTAATTGGAGAATTAAATTGGGCTGACATAAAAATCTTACCAGCATTAATTAATCTATTTTTGCTAGTTTGTTTATTAATTAGTTAATCTATACATTTGTTTTATAGTTAATGCCTGCTATCAATAGAGTGTGCTTTATCTTCTAGGAAATATAAATAATATAACCTGGAGACTTGATGTAAAAGGTTTTGTAATTTCAAGTGGGAGATGGCATATATGCAAAGAACCAGGAAATATAGTAGAAAATTATAACAATCGGAAAATATAGTCTGAGTTCCAACTTACCAGTTTAAAGACTTTTAGAACCCAAAACTGTGGTAAACTCAAGGTCTCCTTTGAACATTTGTTTATTTTTGCCTATTTACCAATTATAAGCCTTTTGATAGTGATGTAATAGGAATTTTTATTTAATGAGATAACTTATTTTTAAATTTCACTCCTATGATACAGAGGGTATAGTTTCTATTGTGAAATCAGCATGAAATTGAGTGAAATTGACATGAACTCCTTAAGAGGTTGGTCAATGTTGTCTATTGTTTTGTAGTAAGTGAGGGTCTCTGAATTAGCTCTCTCTACTTTCTCCTATAGATAATTTATATTTTAAAACATTTTAATATTGAACATTTAAAGCATAGTAATATGGTTTTATTGTTTTTTATTTCAGAATTTAAAAAAAATTTTATGCTGTAAATGTAACACTTTTCAAAATTAAGATGTACAACTAAACAGGTGGTTGTTACTGTGATCCTAACTGCCTTTGCAGAATGTTCCTAAGGTTTTGATATAACAGAATCACAAAAGCAACAACGAGTTCATATTTTATTGTAAAACATCCAATTTTGCTACAAAATATAAAAAGGACCTTATAATAGATATGGCATATGCGTATTTCTATTAATGTTCAACCTTCACTGTATTAAACTTTTAAAATCTGTTATTTGGATGATTTAATTCTATCAACCAGGCAGCATTACTAATATTCTTTTCCCTCTTCTGAATTCTCTCCCATTTTTTTAGTTAAGAGAAGCTTATACATTCAAACTATAGCCTCATTTTTTTCTCCTTAGTCTATCATGTCAATTAGAACTCAGTGACCTGTTAATCTTAGGTTTGACATTTACAAAAAACAAAGGTGATATTCAAGACACTTAATAATTGGGAATTTGTGATCACCAGCCAACCTGTTCTCAAGTCCTTCTGCTAGTTGCACGTTAGCCTTTCAGTTGCTGGATCATGGAGTGGGCTGTGGGCTCCAGGAGAGAAGCTGGAGAAGTGGTCCTTGGGGCACTGGCAGTAACTATTTACCAGCTTGTATGGAAGGAGCTTAACATCTTAACATCTCATAAGAATGTATCATGGTATACCCACTGAATATAGTCCTGTCTATAAATTTAATTTCTCTTTCCTCATCTGTACAATGAGTAAGAAATAATAGTCATTATAAGCTCTGCCTGGTTCATTGAGTTTTTGAGAGACTCACAGAAAAAGTTTGTGAAACAATAACATGATAACTTTGTTAGGCATTGTTGTAAATTTTGTCATGATCATATCATATAATTCTCACAAAAGTGATTTTTTTTTTTTTTTTGAGATGGAATCTTGCTCTGTTGCCCATGCTGAAGTGCAGTGCAGTGGTGCGATCTGGGCTCGCTGCAACCTCTGCCTCCTGGGTTCAAGTGATTCTCCTGCCTCAGCCTCCCAAGTAGCTGGGACTACAGGTGTGTACTACTACGCCAGGCTAATTTTTTGTATTTTTAGTAGAGATGGGGTTTCACCACATTAGCCAGAATGGTCTTAATCTCCTGACCTCATGATTCACCCACCTCAGCCTCCCAAAGTGTTGGGATTACAGTTGCAAGTCACTGCGCCTGACCTCTCATGAAACCTTTTAAGGTAAGTATTATTATTCCCATACAACAATCCTATTAACCAGCATTTAATATACTGCACATTTTACTGAAGGAGAAAGTGAACTCAGTGAGATTCAACAATTTCCTACAATTGCTTAGCTAGTTCGTTCTTAAGTAGAGATAGAATTAAAACACTAATCTTTCCTTAATACATGAATGTGAACACTTAATACAGAATAGTAAAAACTAGCTACCTTTGTCACCTCATATGCAGTGGTACAGAACTTATGTATCTATAGTTCAAACCATAAATTATTTTAATCACTTGTCAGATGGCTACTAATAATACTGTTACACTCTATTCCCTGGGCCAAAATTTGGCAAAGAGAAATGAGAAAACTCTGGAGGTAAAAGCACAATTAAAACTATTTTAAGTTGGGAAAATATGTTCAGACTTTTAGTTTAGTTTGGAGCTTAGTATTACATTGGCAAGAAATTCTGTCTCTCAAAATGAGGTTTTCAATTTCTTTATTAATAAACACACCATTAAACATTGTATTGCCTCAGTGGTAGATACGGTAAAAAATGTTCAAACATCATACTTAGTGGAGAAACCTTAGAAGTTTTCCCCTTAATGTCAGTAACAAAAAAGAATGCCTGCTATGATCCCTTCTGTTCTACAAAGGACTAGATGTCCTGGCCAATAACATATGAGAAGTAAAAGAAGAGATAAAGCTATAAGGAAGGAGACAAAACTGTCAGAATATGCAGATGATTTAAGCACATAGAAAACTTAAGAGAATCAACAGACAAATGATTAAAGCTAAAAAGAGAGTTTAGTATGCTTGCTGAGCACAAATCAGTAAGTAATAATCAATAGAATTATTTTATACCAACAGCCAATTAGAAAATATAATAGACCATAAGATACTGTTTGCAATAGCAAATACATCTATATATATAGATAGATAAATAGATAGATATATCTATCTAGATAGATAAATAGATAGATCTATCTAGATAGATATATATGTGATCCCAACTGTTTACAATAGCAAATATATATATATATATATATATATATATATATATATATATGTATCTAGAAACTGACCTAAAATAAGAAAATTATTTTGGAAGACATTTTAAAGCATTATTAAGAGACATATAAAAAGACCTGATTAGGGAGAAATACCGCAGTGTGGAAGAAAGATTTAAAATAAAGATATAAATGCTTTCTAAATTAAAACATACATTTAATGCAACTAAAATAAAAAATCCAATAGAGGTGAATTGGTTACATACAAATCCACAAATAGCTAAAACAGTTCATAAAAAGAAGAGCAAAGTGGGGAAACATTATATCAAATATTAAGATACATTACTAAGCTCTAGTAATTCAGTATGATACCGATACTAAAAATGCCAAATAGGCAATAGAGTAGAATCTAAAATAGAATAGGATCTAAAACAAATCCATGTGTATATGGGAACTTGGTAAATAGATCATTGAGAAAATGTTAGATTATTTAAAAAACATTATTGTGAAAATTGGCTAAATATTTGGAGAAAATATAGGCCCTAAATACGTACCACATACAAAAATGATCCCCCATTGTAATGAAGATTTAAAAATAAAAGACAAAACTATAAAGCTACGATAAAAAAATGTTAGAGAATGTCTTTGTAATAATAGAGTGGGAAAGCATTTCTTAAATGAGGTAAAGCCCAGAGCATACAGAAAAAAATTGGTGACAATGACATAAAGAACGAGGATTTCTGTTTTGTGTGGGACACTATAGAGAGACTGGGAGAAAATATTTAGGATGTGAACAATTAATAAAAGATTGAAATGTAAAGAAATTCCACAAACTCATAATTAAAATACCCAGGCAATCACATAGAAGGAGACAATTCAAAGAAGGAGGAAACTAAAATGACTAAAAGTCTCAACTCAGATAGTTGAAAAGAAGCTCAATGCAGATTATTGCAAACAAAAACTTAACACATAATAATGGGAACAATTAAAAAGTTGGATAATATCAAGTATTGTCACATCTATGGGAATCGGCAGCTCTTCGTCTACTGGATGGAGTATAAACTGGTGCATCCATTCTGGAGCCCAGTTTGGGAGTATGTCGGGGAAACTGTATATGCGCAAACGCATGGATCCAGCAGTTCTACGGCTGGGCTTATCCTCTAGAGAAAGTATTGCACTGGGGAACAAGAAGACCTGGATGAGAATAAACCTTTCTGTATTGTTTCTAATAGAATTTTCTAAACTTGCTGAATATCAACTTCTTTTACTGTTATAACATCTAACTGGAATGATATTCTGTGACATACATTTTGGGAAACAGTGATTTAAAAGAACAGTTTTTAAATTTAAGAACATGGCTAGGAAGGATACCAATGGATCCAAGGGCCTTCCTGCATCATTATCAAACAGGAGAAGCTTATTGGCGTAATATCACCTATTTAGTATGAAATATTGCACTCTTAATAAAAATACTCAAGACCTGTGCTGCATTTTAACTATGAAAATATACCTAACAAATTGAGACTTAAAAAAATAGAAATGAGCTGGGCTGGGTGGCTCAGGCCTGTAATCTCAGCACTTTGGGAGGCCGAGACAGGTGGATTACAAGGTCAAGAGATCAAGACCATCCTGGCCAACATGGTGAAACCCTGTGTCTACTAAAAATACAAAAATTAGCTGGGTGTGGTGGTGTGTGCCTGTAGTCCTAGCTACTCAAGAGGCTGAGGCAGGAGAATCGCTTGAACCTGTAGGGTGGAGGTTGAAGCGAGCCGAGATCTTGCCACTGTACTCCAGCCCGGCGACAGAGCGAGACTCTGCCTCAAAAAAAAAAAAAAAAAAAAAAAAAATTAGAAATGGAGTGTTTGTGAAACCATTTTTATATATGTCATTTAACATTGTGTTAAGCAGGATCTTAGTTAATATACCTACATAAATCAAGATTAAGGCCGGGCATGGTGGTGCATACCTGTAGTTCCAGCTATTTGGGAGGCTGAGGCAGGAAGATCACTTAAGGACAGGAGTTTGAGACCAGCCTGGGCAACATGGTGAGATCCTGTATTAAAAAAAAAAGATGATGCACCAAGTACATATTGGTAGTATTTCTGGAAATAAGATTGTCCATGATGTTTACTTTTTTCCTTATACTTCTCTGTATCATGCAATTATTTTATAACTAGTATTTACTAAGTTTTAATCAGAAACACAATAAAATGATTTTCCTTTTGAAAATAAGTTGAATATGAATTTATCAGTGTAAGAATGAAATAGTAACTATTTTCATATTCCATGTAAGTTGAGAAATGCATTGCACGTTTAATTCCTCCTTTCTTCTCTCATTTTTGAAGTTTTGTCGAAAGAACCTGGAGTTTTAGTTCTGAAATATTGTTAACACATTTTGTTAGAATCCTGTATCATATATTTTAAGATCTATTTTTTACATGTGAACAGTTTTATTGTAAAATTAATTACAATTAGGCCATATATTGTTTTACTACATTAATTGCCATTTTGGGGTCTATTTCTAGTGTCTTAAACACCAATTTGTATTCTCTTTAATAGTTTTTTGAATTGACTGGGCTCATTTGGGTGGGTCTCACTTGAAATATCTCAGGTGTTTACAGTCAAATGGAGGCTGAGGCTAGAGTCATTGAAGCCTCCATTGGGCTAGATGCCTGAGGTGTGCCATGCTCCTCTATGCGCCCTCTTCCTCCAGCAGAACCACCTGTCCTTTTTAAACACAACTCACAGCTGCAACAGAAACAAAATAGAAGCTGCCTGGCCAATTAAGGGGTGTGCCTGGTCTGAGCATAGTTTTATGTTTGTAGGGTGGCATTGGCCAAAGCAGTCACAACTCAAACCCACATTCAAGAGGATGAAGTAGACTTTTCATAGAGGACTAGCAAGACCACATGACTGAAGAGCTTGTAGAAGGGGAGGTAATGTTGCAGCTACATTTGGGAACCTGTCACAGTTGTTCACTCATTTCTTTTTTATGCTTTTTCTATCTGTTGGTTCAAATCTCAGTTGGCTATACTACTACCCAAAAACAGAATGGTACTTGTATAAAAATAGACACATAGATCAATGGAACAGAATAGAGAACTCAGAAATAAAGCCATCTACTTACAACCAACTGACCTTCAACAAAGTCAACAAAATATGCAACAGGGAAAGGACACCCTATTCAATAAGTAGTGCTTGGAAAATTGGATAGTTATATGGAGAAGAATGAAACTAGACCCCTATCTCTTACCATATACATAAATTAACTCAAGATCAATCAAAGATATAAATTTAAGACCTGAAACTATAAACACTGTGATTGATGTATTTCTTATAATCATTGTTTTACAGAAGTCACATATTTCCTGAATCTTTAGCAGATCTTTTTGCCCTTAAATGTGAGTGATAATTTGAATGAATACAGAATCTCTGGATTACAATCTTTGTTTCTAAAAGCATTTAGAGTTATAGAGGAGACCCCTGGTCCTGAATATTTTTCTCTTTGCATATTATATTCCCTCTTCCCATCATATCCACCCCATTTTCTCTTCTATTTTAGATATATATATATATATATATATAGTTTTCTTATCCTAAAGCCTTCAGATTCAAAAATTTCATCAATAAATGTCTAGGTTTGCATTTTCTTTCTACATGAATTTGGCCTGGTACTGATTTGGTTGGGCTGAAAAAATAAGACTTCTCAGCTAAAAGGAAAAGCTATTCTATAATTCCTAGTGATTATTGCTTGAGCTTTATGTGCTATTTCTATATTGAGCTTCTATTGTAATTTATTTACAGTAATTCTACGACTGTAATTTACTTACAGTAGAAGCTCAATATAGAAATAGAGCATATAAAGCACTATTTAATAAATAGCTCTTGTTTTTTTGCATTTTTCAACAAGTACACTGATTAAATTTTTTATATTAATCCAGTGTGAAATTCTATATTAACCTATATTTCTATAAAGCTCTATTTAATAAATAGCTCCTGTTTTTTAATAAATAACTCTTCTTTTTTTGCATTTTTCAACAAGTACACTGATTAAATTTTCTATATTAACCTAGTGTAAAATTTGATGTCTGTATAGTGATAAAGATTTTGATATAAAATAATATTTATGGTACTTTAGATTATTCTTTTATAGTTTCAGTATATTTTCAATTCTTGCTAAGAATACAGATAAAAGATTCTGTAATCCCTTTCCCCATTTCTTTTAGTAAGTCTGTTTGAAGGGAAATTTTTATCTAGTACTTCAGATTGATCCCTATCTTTTTTCGTAAGTCTTTTCATAAATTCAATGACTTGGTCTGTGAATTTTCACACTGAAGATACAGAGGTTGATGTCTCTCTGGAATTTGGAATGATCAGTTTTACAGATTATATGGGTAGTCATTCAAATCTTTCAGATCCAAACAACAGAAAAATAAAACATTTGTTTGTTATCTTTGCCAGTTCAAAGGCAAGTAGGCTGAGGGAAGTAGGTATGGCTCTTCCTTTCCTTCAGATCTTGGCTCAAGTTCTATCTTTTTCAAGAGGCTTTCCTTGACCTTTGTATCTAAATTGACCTACCCTATCTTTTCTCTATTTTAAGGATTGGCAATTGATGGTACATAGGCCTAAATCTGGTCCATTGCCTGTTTTTTCTTTTTTTTTTTCCATAACATGTTATTGAATCACAGTCACCCCCATTCATTCATGTGGGGCCTCTAGTTCCTTTTTTGTGTTATAACAGCAGAGTTGAGTAGTTGCAATAGAGGCCATATGGCCCACAAAACCCGAACTATTTTCTGTGTACCCCTTTGCAGGAAAAAAATTGCTGACCTCTGCTCTATCTCATCATCCCATTTGTTTCCTTAATGCCACATATCACACTTTGTAATTATCTGATATATTTCTTTGGTTATTTCTTACTACAACCTCACAAAGATTGAAGCTTCGTGAAGTCTGGTACTCGATCTATCTGGTTCACTACTGTATCCCTAGTACCCAGCACAGTGTCTGGAATATAGCAGACATTTAATAAATGTTTGCTGATTAAAAAAATGAATTAAATACGTGTTAAAATGTTGCATCATTCTATTCATTTCACTGGGAATCTGGGAGCAGGATGGAGTTATTAAATGTATCTTGGGTTCAGTTAACATTTTAATTAATTAGTTAATTGTGGTAAGAACACTTATCATGGTATCTACTCTCTTAAAAAAGCTTTAAGTGCATAATGCAGTGTTAGCCATAGGTGTAATGTTGTACATCAGATTGCTGGAATTTATTCATCTTTTATAACTAAAACTTTATTCCCAATGAAGAGCACCTCCCTGATTCTTCCTCCTCCTCCTCCTGCTAATCCCAGGCACCCACGATTCCACTCGCTATTTCTATGAGTTTGACTATTTTAGAACCCTCATATATGTGGAATCCTTGCAGTACTCGTTCTTATGTGACTGGCTTATTTCACCTCAGTTAATATGTTATATTGGAAGAAGGTAACAAGAATATTTAGAATACGAGCCAAAACAGAAAAGTTAGAAAGGAAAGGTGAGGTGAAATTGCCTGAGAGATAGGAGGAAATCAGCAGAGTGGCATCCAAAAACCAAGGACAGAAGGATTTCAAGGGCAGGGTGTGAGGAAATTTGTCAAATGTTGTAGAGAGATAACAAATTTTGAAAGTCCTGAAAAGTATCCCCTGGATTTAGCCATAATGAGGCTATTGTGACGTTAGTAAGGGCTCTTTCAGTGGGGTGGTTGGAGCTGTGTTAGTTTCCTAGAAATATCATAACAAAGTACTACATCTTTAGTGGCTTAAAACAACACAAAGTTACTCCCTCACAGTTCTGGAGGCCAGAAGTCCAGAACCAAGGTTTCAGCAGGACTATGCTCTCTGCTTTAGGGTAAGTGCCCCCATTGCGTCTCTCCTGACTTCTGGTGTCTGCTAACGATCTCTGATGTTTCTTGTCTTACAAATGCATCACTGCAATTTCTGCCTCCATTGTCATATAGCATTCTCTGTATGTGTGTCTGTGTCCCTTTTCTGTGTCATGTGGCCTTCTTTTAAGGACAAAAGTCATTGGATTTAGGACTCATTCGTATCCAGTATAGCCTCATCTTAACATGATTACACTGGCAAAGACACTATTTCCAAATAAGGTCACATTCACAGGTATGAAGGGTTAGGACTTCAACACCTCTTTTTTGTGGGGAGACGGTTCAACCCACAACAGAGGCGAAAGTCAGATTTCAATAGGCTTAGGAGCAAATGCAGCAAGGAGGTGAAGACAGAGCAAAGTCTTCATAAAACCTGGTGGAAAGGGGGAAAGAAGAGAGCAGTAGCTAGAGCCACAGGATTTAGAAAGATGTCTGAACAGATTAAAGAAAGATCCAATACAGAGGTAGAATTAGAAGATGGGGGGAAGAGAAAATGTGAACAGAAAGAAGAGCATGAGAAGGCAGGAGAGGACTGTGGTAGAGACTGTTGCTTGTTCACTAATGTTCATTCTTCCACTCACCACTTCTCCTAATGTTTAGCTGGGCTTATCATTTTCTATGATAGAGAATGCATTACTTTGCCTCCCCTGCAGCTAGCTGGGCCCTGTGATTAGATTCTAGTTACTGGGAGGAATGTAGATGCATTGTGTGTGGACTGGAATGCACACAAGTTGGCTGTAACTTCAGTAGTAATCGTAAATCATGAAGTAGAAGCCATATGTTGAGTTAGCGGAGACCTGAGTCAGAAGAAGCCATACCTCTAATCATTGTGGAGTCATCATGTTATCCCTGATTTAATTATATAGAATCCTAATTTTTGCAAAAAAGAAATCACTACCATTTTGTGTTTTCTTTCACTTGCAGTTTGACTAATTGTGACTGAAACATAGGTAGATGTTAGGACATAGGACATGGTGTGGAATTTAGGTTCAGTTTAGGTGGAAGATAACCAAATTCAGCAAAGCAGGAGGGAAAAACAAAATAATGGTTGCAGCTACAGATGTACTAATCCGTAGGTAGTGGGAAGTTTAGAGAGTTGTTTTAAAGCATTGATTTTATTTATTTGTTTATTTATTTATTTTTTTATTGCATTTTAGGTTTTGGGGTACATGTGAAGAACATACAATATTGTTGCATAGGTACACACGTGGCAGGGTAATTTTTTGCCTTACTCCCCTTCACCTATATCTGGCATTTCTCCCCATATAAAGCATTGATTTTTAAAAGTAGGGTTAGTCGTTGAGAATAACAGAAGTGGTTTTACTGGAGCATGTTTGAGGTGAATTGTGAAGATTTAACAAAAGATATTGTGAGACATGAAAGAAAGTGAGCAGAAAATTAAGGATTTGGGTTTGGCATTTTGGTTAGAGATAACACAATTATAATGGTCAATTGAATACATCCTGAGTTGCTCTGTGTTCTCAGTTGTTAAAGGCATCCATGAATCCATTATTAGACTTTTGCATTATTGAAGTAAAGAAAGAACAAGGGAGTTTTGCAGCCATGCTTTAGCCATATTTTATTAGACCTTTCCTATGTGATAGATGGGCTATGTGAACGTGCCAACATGCAGTAACATAGACCTTATTCCCACTGTAAAACAGGCCAGTTTGGAAAGTCTAACCCTTGAAGACAGCTCTTAAATTCAATGGCTGTGTATGGGGAGGTTGGTGGGTACCATTTCTGAACATGTTGAGAAATCAAAAAATTCCCTAACATTTCAGAGGTTAAACCATAATTGCCAACTCTAAGACAAAGGGCAATAATTTTAATTTGGCAACTAACTCTCTACTGTTCATGTTTGATTCTGCCTAGTGGTATTAGGGCTATTATGCAATAGCATATATAGAGAGTGCAACAATGTCTACTTCAAATTTTTTTAAAATTTAAATAAGCCTTTATTAGACTAATATTTTGTTTTGATTTTATTACTTTGGTGAAAAAATTATATCATTCAGAGATAAAATGAAACATATGAACAAATAGTGTCATAATCATAATGAAATTTGTGTCACTGGTTTATTGGCAGTCTTCAAGATACATCCAGAATATATGTTATATAATTTAATCTACAAACAAGGATGTAAGGTAGGTTAATTATACCTACCTAATTCACAAATCAGAGGATTGAGGCTCAGAGAGGTTAACGATTTTTGCAGAATACATAACAAGCAAACATTGGAATTTTAATTTTGACTCCAGGGTCCAGTGAATGTATTATGCTGTGTCATCTTCAAATGATGATTACTCACAATAAGTAATTCATCTGGACAGCTCCACTGTGAAGTAGGCAAAGTTTTTATTTTCCATAAAGTTTCTCCAAGTATCTGAGACTTTTTCAAATTATTATTTCAAACTTCAATTTGTGGTTTGTGGTTGTTAGTTCAAGGCAACATATCCACCTAGAATGGAACTTCTTTTCTCTTGCATTTGCTCAGTTATCTAATGTCTATAAATCTTAAACTCTTAAAGATTTTATTTGGTGGCACTGTTGAATGAATAAAATATATCACATTCCTGTTGGCCTCTAGAGGTCACAAATGCAACAGAATCTTGCTCTCTCCAAGAGTGTTTTAGACAGGCCACAAATCACAATGGTTTTGATGGATGTGTGTGGTCACCATGATTCTTATAATTATAATGATTACATTACAAGAATAAGATTGCTTATGAATACGTCCAGAACATTATTTCCTAAACCAGAGTTTTCAGAGTATTCATAGCCTTGGAAAACAGGAAAAGGCAGTATAAAGATGTTTTTCTAATTTGTGGAAACTATTCTTTAAGAATGTTGAAAGTGATGCCATATTATTCTGAGAAGCCAAGTCAGGATTATTTGCTGTTGCATTTCAAAGCTGGTTAGTCAGTGTACCAATTATAAATTTAAAAATACTTATTTTATAAATATAGCCAATAAAAAATCTTTAACAAGCATTGTGCTATGTTTTTGAGAATACAAGTAAGTGAAAAAAGTATTGTTGCATTGCTATGTGAAATAGTTAAAACTTACATTTAAATTGGTTAAAATATTATGAAAATATTTTAAGAAGTAGTAAATTTGTGGTTAGCAGTACTTTGATATTTAAAAAATATTTAGAGCTATGACATTTTCTTAAAAGAAATCCCTACCACTTATTGGTCATTTATAACCTACCAGGCATCATGCTAAGCACTCTCTAAAAATATTATCCCATTTATTTTCACAATGATTCTATGCAGATTTTTTGAAAGTTTTTGCTTTTTAATTTTTAAGTAATGTTTCTAAATCTTTCTGATATTTATATATCAGATTTCTTATTTTAATTTCTATATATATTCATATCATTTTTTCTCTATATAGACACTTTATGTAGTATTTTTCCATTTAAATTTTTTTTCCCACTTTAAAAACATTTATGTGTTAAAAATGAAGACACACACACACTAGCCAAGGCCTACACAAGGTCTGGATAATCAATATTGCTGTCTTCCACCTCCACATCTTGTCCCACTGGAAGATCTCCAGAGACAGTAACAGGCATGGAGCTGCCATCTCTTAGGATAACATATGCTTTCTTCTGGAATGCCTCCTGAAGGACCCGCCTAAGGCTGTTTTATGGGTAACTTTAAAAAATATATATGGCCAGGCATAGTGGCTCATGCTTGTAATCCCAGCACTTTGGGAGGCTGAGGCAGGTGGATCACAAGGTCAGGAGATCGAGACCAGCCTGACTAACATGATGAAACCCCGTCTCTACTAAAAATACAAAAAAGTTAACTGGGCTTGGTGGTATGAGCCTGTATTCCCAGCTACTCAGGAAGCTGAGGCAGGAGAATCACTTGAACCCAGGAGGTGGAGGTTGCAGTGAGCTGAGATCTTGCCACTGCACTC